>CM032356.1:72998237-73046424 GCA_019023105.1 Diglossa brunneiventris | reverse complement strand
GTGGTGCCCCATGGAACCAAGGGTCCCTGGTGGACACTGCAGCATCTTGTGTCACCAGGGCTCCATTGTGACACTGCAGCACCAAGGAATTCATTGTGGCACTCTGAGGCCTCATGGAGCCAAGAGGCCACTGTGACCCTGCAGGCCTGTGGAACCATGCAGAGCATTGTGACAGAGCAGGACGTGGTGTCATGATGGGGCATTGTGGACACTGCAGGGCCCCATGGAACCAAGGGGCCAGTGGCTGCTCCTCAGGGACTCCTGGAATGAAGGACACATGTTCAACCTGTGGTGGCCTTGGGACCAAGAGGCCATGTGACACTGTGGAACCAATGAGAGCATGCTGCACTGCCAGACCTCATGGAACCAAGGATCCATTGGGACACTGCAGGGCCTTGGAGGACCAAGGGCCATTGTGACACTGCAGGGCCCAAGGATCCAAGGGACTTTGTGACACCAAGGGGTTCCAGGGAACCAAAGGGACATTGTGACACTGGGAGGCCTCATGGAATCATGGAGACCATTGGGACACTCTGGGGCTTCATGGAACTATGGCGACACCAAGCTGACTGGCAGTGTTGATCTGCTGGAGGGTAGGAGGGCTCTGCACAGGGCCCTGGACAGGCTGGATCCAGGGCCCAAATCCAACAAGGTGAGGTTTAACAAGTCCAAGTGCCGGGTCCTGCACTTTGGCCACAACAACCCCTGCAGCACTACAGGCTGGGGACAGAGTGGCTGGAGAGCAGCCAGGCAGAAAGGGACCTGCAGGGACTGATGGACAGCAGGCTGGACATGAGCCAGCAGTGTGCCCAGGTGGGCAAGAAGGCCAATGGCTCCTGGCCTGGATCAGCAATGGTGTGGCCAGCAGGAGCAGGGCAGTGATGGGCTGTTTGCAGGGGCCAGAACAGGGCTGGGCAAGATGAAGAAATTTGTATCAGGAAGAATAAAGAAAGCAAAGGTGAAGCCAAGGAAATGCTGAGGGCAGTTTGGGGGTGGCTGCCAGGCAGCCCTGGCTCTGAGCAACAGCGTCTGCATGGCACAGGAACTCCCAGCTGATGGGAACAAACTTTGTGGCTGACTGCAGAGGCCAGGACAAAGCTGAGTGGTTTCCCTGGTGTCCCCCAGCCCTTGCTGGCCCCAGGGCCTGATGGCATTTGTGCTGCCTCATGTTCATGTCCCCACAGCAACAGCATGGGGGGGCTCCCCCTGCTGTGTGCAATGCAAACAGGGGCTGCTGAGCCAGTGCTGCCGTGTCTGTGCCTGCAAGGATGGGGCACCTGTGTGAGCTGGGGAGAGGCCAGGGCTGCAGAGGGGGATGTTGTTGGCAGCTCCATCAGGACGCTCTGGGACGCTGCCCTGGGCTGTGCGCGCACTGGGGATGGATCAGCCCCTGCTCTGCTGCTCCTTCCCGTCTGCCCCAGGGCCCTTGCAGAGCCCCAGCCATGCTGTTTGCCCCCAGCCTGCCCACGGCCAGCCTGGGGCTGCTCACGGGGTTTTTCTGTGCTGAGCATTGGCCTGGCCGTGTTCTTGAGAGAGCCTGGGCAAGGAGCCTGGAGCCCCCAGGGCCTGGCCTGAGGCGTCAGCGCTGCCCAGCAGTGCCCAAGGCCTGTCCCTGCTGCAGCCCCGGCACTGCCACCCCCAGGGCGTGCCCGGCCCCGAGAGCACTCAGGCCCTGCAGCAACACCAGGGCCACCAGGGCAGCGGGGCAGGGCCACGGCAGCAGCACTGGCAACACCAAGTGCTGCTGCTGCTGCTGGGCACAGCTGCTGGGCCAGCACTGATCTGCCCCCAGCTCTGCACACAGACATTGCTGCTGCAGCTCCAGAGAAGGCAACAAAAGGGCATCTCTGCAGGAAACTCTGCTGGGAGATCCTTTAGTTCATTTAAAGGCACCAAGAGTGCAGCCCCTCATTGACACAGTCTGTGGCCACAGGGAAGTTGGAGAGAAATAAAATGGGCAAAGGCACAGAAAATTACATTTATTTGTGGACAATATGAAAAAAAGTAAAAGAAAAAAATGACCACCAAAATGAAACCAACAAGAAGTATCAAAGATGGCTTTTATTACAAATGATTGGCAGAAATTGTCCAGAGTTTTAATGTTTCTGAAAGCATCCAGTCATCAGTCTCCTCACTGCAGCCTTGAGCTCCTGGTTCCTCAGGCTGTAGATGAGGGGGTTCAGGGCTGGAGGCACCACCGAGTACAGAACTGACAGGGCCAGATCCAGGGATGGAGAGGTGATAGAGGGAGGCTTCATGTAGGCAAATATGCCAGTGCTGACAAACAGGGAGACCACGGCCAGGTGAGGGAGGCAGGTGGAAAAGGCTTTGTGCCGTCCCTGCTCAGAGGGGATCCTCAGCACAGCCCTGAAGATCTGCACATAGGAGAAAACAATGAACACAAAACAGCCAAATACCAAACAGGCACTAACAGCTAGAAGCCCAAGTTCCCTGAGATAGGATTTGGAGCAGGACAGAGAGAGGATCTGTGGGATTTCACAGAAGAACTGGCCCAGGGCATTGCCATGGCACAGGGGCAGGGAAAATGTATTGGCCGTGTGCATGAGAGCATTGAGAAAGGCACTGGCCCAGGCAGCTGCTGCCATGTGGGCACAAGCTCTGCTGCCCAGGAGGGTCCCGTAGTGCAGGGGTTTGCAGATGGACACGTAGCGGTCGTAGCACATGATGGTCAGGAGGGAAACCTCTGATGTACCATAAAAAACAAAGAAAAAATCTTTGGGCAGCACATCCAGTGTAAGATATGTCCCTGGTGTCCCAGAGGGAATTGTGCATGGCTTTGGGGACAGTGGTGCAGATGCAGCCCAGGTCGCTGAGGGCCAGGTTGAGCAGGAAGAAGAACATGGGCGTGTGCAGGCGGTGGCCGCAGGCTACGGCGCTGATGATGAGGCCGTTGCCCAGGAGGGCAGCCAGGGAGATGCCCAGCAAGAGGCAGAAGTGCAGGAGCTGCAGCTGCCGCGTGTCTGCCAATGCCAGCAGCAGGAAGTGCCTGATGGAGCTGCTGTTGGACATTTGCTGAGGCTGCACATGGGGACCTGTTCATGGAGGAAAAGACAGTGAAGAGTTAGAGGAGATACCTGTAACCAAAATCAAAGCCTTTGCCCATACACTCTACCCTGGAAACACACACAGACACCCTTCTGTTTTCAAGTGTTCTGGTGTGTTCTTTAAAAGCTTCCCCATGCCTCTGCTGGTGTACTTGAATATCAGAAACCCTCAGGATTCTGCTGCCTTCAGGCAATAGAGAGCATGTTCTGAGAGGCAAAGTGATAAGTGGAGAGCTAGTGGAGATGGTCTGTCATTCTGACCTGTTCAGAATTTCTCTGGGCTTTAACCTTTCTCAGTTGGAGGGTGATCATCCCTCCCATGTTTCCCTTTGAAGTTCCATTGAGAGCAAATGTTTCCACCACAGCCCAGTTCCACATTTGTTGTCAAGGACTCACATTGCTCATTTCACCAACCCAGCAGCATTTTCAGTGTCACAACACCTCTGCCTTTCCCCATCAATCTTATAACTCAGAGATGCTCTAGGACAGGTTTGCACCCTCGATTGAAGCTCCCAGCTTGGACTGAAATCTCAGGGAGACTCCCAAGTGTCCTTATGATGGCATTGGATGAAGGGAGATGCAGCTCCTTCCCTGGCTGCACTGACAGCATTGCCCAGAGCCGGGCCCTGGGGACAGCGTCACCCTGAGCCAGCTGTGCCCCCTGCCAGAGCCCCCAGGGCCGGGCAGCTGCTCCCAGCCCTGTGCTCTGCAGAGGGAACTGGGCCCGGGGCTGCAGAGCTGCCCCACGGCTCTGCTGCAGCTCTGCCTGCACAGGAGGGGCTGCACGCCTTGGAGCCCCGGCCCTGAGGGCAGAGGCTTGGCTGGGGGACAGGAGGGAGGGGGCTTGTTCAGAGGGAGGGGCTGCCCTGGAGGGGCTCCCGTGGACATCTCTAAACTCTCCCTGCCACAGCATTGCTGGGTTTTGTTTTCTCTCATTGCCTGATCTTCTCTCTGCTTCCTGGAGATTTTCCTCCTGCAGGTGTTTCCCTGTGCCTGATCTCTCCCTGCCAGCACTCACAGACCCCAAATCTCTGTGCTATCTCCTTGGTCTGACAGAAGCCCTCCTGTTTGCAGGGCACTGGCTGGGGGCAGATTCTGTTTGCAGCTTGGAGAAAGGACAGCTCAGACTGAGCCTGATGGCTCCAGCAAAGGTGATGCTGGTGCTGTCCATGGGCAGAGTGGCTGAAAGCACATTAGGGATCTCCAGTGCACCTATTGATCACAAAAAGTAACAGTTCAGATGTCTCAGGCACTTTTCAAAATTCATAATTAATATTTCATATTTAATCTTTAATATTTATCACTCCTCCATAGTAAAATCAAGGCAACACCGATGAAGGGAGGAATGATGAGGAGGACTCTATTGATATCAGAAGGCCAATTAATTCCTTTATTATACTATACTCTTCTATACTATACTACACGATATTACACTGAATGTGTACAGGCACTTCACTCTACTGAATAGCATCTCGTGACTGTCAGCCAACAGTCCCAACACACACATGTGAATTCAATTGGTCAATGAATGAAAACACTCACACCAGATTCTAATACCAATTCCCTTCAGGTAAACTATCTTCCACAATGCATTCCATTTGTGCACAACAATAGGTACATCAATTGAGATAAGAATTGATTTTCCTTTCTCTGAAGTTCCTCACTGCGATTCCCAGAAAATATCCTTGAGAAGCTGTGCCTTGCTTTTCTCCATGAAGATAAACACAGCCACACCCCTATCTGCCATTCTCCAATAGTAGGAAACTGAATGCAAAGTCGTAGGAAATTTCCAAGTTTTAATCACAATCCTTGTCTTGGAAATATTCTATGACTGATCAGAACCCCTCTGCATGTCAGAGCTTCACGAGCATTTCATCTCCCCTTCAACAGAAATACTCAGAGTTGTACTCACAGGCTCTGTAGGCATTGGGATGTTCCAGCTGTAGGAGATCACTCCAGGAGCTGCAGCTGCATTGTCCTGCAGCCAGAGGTTCCTGTGCCAAGGGCTGGCAGTGATTGTGCCCCAGGCACTTCTCAGCACCTTCCCAGCCCTGACTGATTGAAGCTCTCTGTGCCTCTGTGCTGTGCCCGGGCTGGCTGCAGGCAGTGCCCCAGCCCTGCTGGGCTGGCAGAAGAGCTGCTCATCAAGAGAAATGTGCTTTTGAAGCTCTTCTTGGTTACCAGGAGCTGCCTCTGTGCCAGGAGCCCAGCCCAGCTCAGCAGCACAGACACAGCACAAGGACTTTAATGAGCCTCTGGGGCTTTGTGCTCAGGCCCTGAACATCAGGCCCTGAGAGGGAGCTGAAGAAACCTCTCCAGAACTCCAAGTCAGAATGCAACTCCAAAGTTTCTTGGACTTTTAATGGGTCCCACTGAGGGACACGACTGAGAAAGTGTCCCCAGGCCCCAGGCAGAGCAGAGAACTGCAGGCAGTGATGACAGGTGGGGACAAAGAGAAGCCAAGTCTTGGTGCCCTGGGCCACAGCAGGGTCTGTGCCACCAAGGGCTGTGAGGAGACACCTTGTCCTGAGGCCCTGGGGCCTCCTGGCACAGCCCCAGCCAGGCTGGGCACTGTCAGCCCCTTGTCCTGCCCTCAGCATCCCCCCCTAGCCCACATCCCAGTGGCCTCAAGGATCTGCTGGAAGGAGTCCCTGGGGAGCCTTGCTCAGCAATGGCCCTGGGGGCTCCTTCATGCTCCCTGCAGGGACTGCAGGTTTTTCAAAGGACTTTGGGTTTGGCTTTTGCCTTGGAGTCTCTGAGAGGTTTGTGCAATCATGGCCTCCAATTATCTGCTGTAATTAGTCCCTGGAGAGGCTTTGTCAGTAGCAACACTCAGTGGTGCTCATTAATGCTTCAAAGCACTTCAGTTATTTTAAGATATTTGGTGTTTCCCTTTTGATACAGACTCTGTGAGAGGTTTGTGCAATCATGGCCCCAGTTATCTGCTTTAACGAGTCCCTTGAGAACTTTGTACTGACACTCAGTGGGGCTCATTAATGCTTTCAGATACTCAAGGTTTTTAAGGTACTTTATGGATTTAGGAATACTTTTAGGTACTTTTAAGGATTTTCTTTTCCACACTGAGTCTCTGAGAGGTTTTTGTGCCATCCTGGCTGCCAATTCTCTCCTCCAAGGAGTCCATGAGGAGCCTGTGTTGGGTATCTTCCCCCTTTTTGTTTTACAACAAAGATGGAAGTGAAAGAATTTTGTAAGACTTTCTAAGAGCATTCAAACAAACATGGGACAATTAACAATACAACAACAACCACTAAGAGAATTAATAGTCCTGTTTTAGCAAACATCATCCAACCCTTTAGTCCCTTGGATTGGAAGTGTTTATTGAACCACTCTTTGCTTTCCACTTGAAGCTTCTTGAACCCTTCCTTCAGTACCTGAATGCTCTTGTGGATTGACTCGCTGTGGCTGGAGATTTTCATGCAGCACATGCCCTCAGAGTCTACATTGCCATGGCCATGTGCCCAGAGTAAAAACTCTATCGCTGTTCTGCAGGATGCCATGTCTGATGGTCTCTATGTCTGAGAGCAGGCCACTCAATGGGAGGGAGGTAGCATTGGTTTGCTTACTTAACAGGCACCCAAGATGGTCTAATTGTCCTAAAGCTTTAGCTGCAGCCACCCAAGGTCATCCAAATTGGTGGTGCTACCATCTGATACCTGGATTAAAGCTTTCAGAGCCATCTCTTTGATATCATCCAATACTTCTCTGGGAATACCTGCTGCTTGATCATCTGGTAGGCTGTGTTGTCCTCCTCCAGCTAGATGGTTGATTGTCAATTCTGCCCTTGCCTCATTATTAGCATAATAGTCTGCTATTAAGTAATTTAGTAAACACTTTGCATCCCCCTTCCCACAGGGTGTATTCTGTAGGTGACAACAACCTGGTCATAATATATTTTAAATCATAGGTGGTTAGGACATGTGCTGTAAACATGGCCCTCATTAGGCCATTAAAACAAGGTAAGTCCTTCCTATGGTCTTTAGCTGCCCTACACAGATCCTTGATTTCCCCATAAACCAATGGCTGATACCTGGGATTCTGCCCCCTTCTTTCATAACATACGGGGGCAATGAGGAGTTTTGAGACTATTTGCCTGTCTTCTTCCTTAACTGCTTCTTTCCGAATCCTTTTCTAGGGATCTTCTGGGGTTGAGGGGTAAGGTGGCTCTGTGGAATCCAAACTGTCTTTTGGGGAGGAAGAATAATTTGGAGCAGAAATATTTGGATTAGAAATAGTGTGACAGTTGGGCTTAGTATCTTTGACCATGGGGGTTATATTGTTGCCAGGGGGTGAGGCAAAGGGCACTGCCATTTTGTCAGGTGTTGTGGAGGAAGGGCCTTGATTTAGGTAAACTTCCAGGGTGGAGTTCTGGAGGCATGGCCCAGGGTGAAGGTGGAATGATTGACAGTGGGGCATGACCCGCAGTTGTGGGGATGGAGTCTGGAGGTTCGTTCGGGGAGGAAGAGAAGGTTGTGGTAGCAGGAAGTGGAGGAGCCAAGATGGAGGGAGGATGGTTGGGCTCCTGAGCCACATTCAGGCTCCTTCCGTCTTGAGTGTCCAGGGCATGATGCTCCAAGACCACGTGGCCATCGCCATCTTGGACCATCATGGAAGGTCTGAGAAAGGAAGGTTTGAGGGGAGGTCCCGAGTTAGGAGTGACAAACAGATTGAGTTTTCAACACGCTGCTTGCTGGTGAAGGGTCTCAAGGATGGTTTGGAAGATGGGAAGCATGATGGGTGCAATGGGGTCCTTTTTGGTCGAAAGGTTGTACGATTTAACTCCCACTGAGTCCCAAAATTCAATGGTATGGATTTAATCAGCAGAGGCATCTGGAAAATTTTTAATGATCCACCTCATGACTGATTTTAATTCATTCTTTGAAAATATTATGTCATGATCAGTGAGAATTAAAGCATCCATACATGCTCCTTTCTACTTTGGACATCTGGCTGCCCATTTTTCTTTTTCTACCTTAGGGGGAAGAGCCACTGGAACACCCCAAATCAATTATGGGACGTGGGTGCATATTGTAGAAACACAGTGGTAAAATGGGCAATAAATGTCTTGCATTTCCCCAAACCCACCTGCAATCCTACGCAGGTGAAACCGTTGTTGTCCTTGCCGATCCTGGCCAAGGTCCCTTGAAGCAATGATGAATCCACTGGGCCAGGCACAATCCAAAATCCCGGGGAGCGCTGGCCTATCCATCAGCTAACCCCAGCTGACATGATGGACACAGGGAGCCCTGAATGTCATGGTCCCTGTTTGGGCGCCAAAGGTCACAATGTGGGAGGCTGTGACAAACCTCTCTGGTTCCCTGACTTCAGGGCGAGGGTGGCGAACATGAAAAGGAGCAGGATCAATGGAGTTGCTTAAAAGGAACTTTCATAACAGGGTGAAAACAATAAACATGGAGAAGTCAAGCACAGTACGAGGGTCAGGATCCTAAGGCCTGAGACAAAGGGGAAGCAGCAACATGTACACTTGGGGGTAGAACACCCTAGAACAATAAACATATAGGGGAAACAAGTAACCAATAGGGGAGTAGAACTTGGACAAGTTCGCATAACAACATGAAAGGCTTACTGGGGAGTTCTCAAGCTCACCCTAAGTTAAACTAATGATTCCCAGGGCTTGAAACTCATGCCCAATTCTTTTGGGGTAAATTCTGGCTGACTCTGAGTTACAGCTGGGCTAACTCCCGCACTGCTGCTTTGCACTGGTCCCTTGGGTCCATGCGGCCCAACAGAGCCACAATGATGTCCTTGGTTCCATGAGGCTCTACAGTGTCACAATGGTCCCTTCATTTCACAAGGCCACAAAGTGTCACACTGGTCTCCATAGGAAGAAAACCACAGAGCCCCCATGTTTCAGGAGCTGATGAACAGCAACCACCAGAGGCCAAGGCAAGCCTGACCTGTCTGTCCTGGCAGGTTTGCTTGAAGCAACCATTGGATGTTTGAAATTATGAATGTGGAATCCTAATTTAAAACATTTGTGCCTGAAAAAGGATGATTTTTCCATACAAAGAAAAGCACAGAGCCCTTTCCAGTGTTTAGAAAACAGGTCAGTTCTGGCACTCAGGAGTTAAAACCAGCAGGCCTGTCTGTCCTGACAGCTTTTGCCTGGCAGCAATCCTTGGATACACAGATATTTGGAGGTGGAATCCTAATTTTGACCATGGATACCTGGAAAAGACAGACAGTTCTCTTCCATACAAAGAAAAGCCCAGATCCCCAGTGTTTCAGGGACAGATGGGAGTGGCCTTCCACATTCCAAGGTCAGCCAGACCTGTCAGGTGACCCCTGGGAGGCCAAGGCAGCCACTCCTATTTTGTTTTCCCATGCTCTCACAGTGCCCTGCAGTGTCACAATGGCTCCTTGTTTCCATGGTGCTCTCTGGTGTCATAATGGCTCCTTGGTTACACAAGTCTTTAAAGATCCTTATGGTCTCCATGGTTCTGCAAGGCCCCACAGTGCCCTAATGGTCTTTGGGTTCCATGAAGCCCTCTGTGTCACCATGGCCCCTTGGTTCCATTGGGGCCCAGTAGTGCAACAATGATCCCCTTGTTTCCACAACTTCCCATAGTGTCACAATGGCCCCCGTGCTTCCATGAGGCCCTGCAGGGTCACAATGGCCCTTTGGTTCCATGGGGCCCCACAGTGTCACAATGGTCTCTTTGATTCCATGGGCCTTGCATTGCCACAATGCTCTCCACGGATCCGCAGTGCCCTGCTGCATCACAACAGCCCTTTGGCTCCACGAGGCCCTGAAATGCAGCAATGGCCTCTTGGCTCCACAAAGCCCTGCTGCTTCAAACTGGCCCCTTGAAACCATGTGGCCCAACAGAGCCACAAAGATGTCCTGGGTTCCATGAGGCCCCACAGTGTCACAATGATCCCTTGGATCCATGGTACTCTGCAGTGTCACAATGTCCCTTGCCTTTCACAAGGCTCAAAAATTCACAATGGTCTCCATGGTTCCTCAAGACCCCACAATGTCACAATGGCCCCTTGGATCCGTGGTACCCACAGTGTCACAATGATCCCCTTTGTTCTACAAGTTGCTACAGTGTAGCAATGCCTTTTGGCTCCACAACATCCCGCAGTGTCAAAGTGGTCCCCATAGGAAGGAAACAACCGAGCCCTAGGGCAGATGAGAGGCAGTCACCAGAGGCCGAGGCTAGCCAGACTTGACTGTATTGGCAGATTTTCCTTGGATGTAGGGAATTTTAGTGGTGGAATCCTAATTTCAGCCATGGGAGCTTAGACAAGAAAGACAGTTCTTTCCCATAGGAATAAAAGCACAGAGCCCCAGTGCTTCACAGTCAGATGAGAAGTAGCCCTTGACATGTCAAATTCAGTGGGACCTGTCAGACAGCCCTGAGGAGTCCAAAGCAGGCAGACCTGTTCCATGTTCCCTTGATTTCATGGGTCCCCACACTGTCACAGTATTCTCCTTGATTCCATGAGATCTGGCAATGTCACAATGGCTTCTTGGTTTCATGAGCCCCAACAGAGTCACAAGGGTCCCTTGACTCCATGCAGCCCCACTGTGTCACAAGGGCTCCTTGTTTCTATGGGCCCCACAGTTTGATCATTGATCCTTGCTTCCATAGGGCCCCTGAGCTGCACAATGGTCTCCTTGATTCCATGAGGTTCTGTAGTGTCACCGTGGTCGCTGTCAGAGGCTGCATGAGATCGATGTCCCGAGACACCTTGGGATGCTCGGAATGCCCGTGTGGGGCCAGGGCCGGGTCAGGCCTTGGTTTGTGGTGGGACAGAGCCCCGCCCCCAGCCCTGGCCTGGCAGAGCTGTCAATCACACAGCAGGGGTGATGTTAACCCAGCTCTGATTGGCCCAGCTGTTAATCAATCAATCACACAGCAGCAGCTGGTGCTACCCTGGCTCTGATTGGACAAGCAACTGGCAGTCCCATCCCAGGGGCGGGCCCATGAAGGCCCAGGGAGTTAAAAGCCAGAGCACGAGGCCAGCCCAGGGTCTGGATCCTGCCTTCTTGTGGGGTTTCTCTTGTGGCAATGCTGGAAATTGAGTAGTTGTACCCATGTGACTGTCTTTCTATAGATCTTCTGTCTTTCTGTTGCTCTCTATTTTTTCTCCTTCTGATCCTGCTTATCTTTTAATCCTACTTACCTGGAACATTTTTGGGTAACTTCACGTGTTAAGGGTTAAAGGATTTTAGGTTAGATGTTTGGGCATCCAGGGCACAGGGAATATTTCTCTGTCTGTTCTGAGGGGTCGTGACCCCCAGAGAAACACTGTCTTTAACCTTCGCCCATGAAGGGGACTTGCAAGACTTTGAGACAGATTAGATTTTACCAAAGTGTGAAATAGATTAGAGGGTCGTATACTGTATCCCTTGGGTGAGAAATTTAGGGTTTGGGATTTTTAGTATGGTGTAGATAGGAAGCAAGATGGAGGAATTTGAGTGTAGTCCCAGTCTTCTTCTTAATCTTCTCCATTTTCTGCAGTGCTGGTGGCACAGGGTGGTTGCTCAAGGAAAGCACATTGCTGAAATTATGTGGACAGTCAAGGGATGAGTTTTTGGTAGATAAGTAGAAATAATGTACGTTTTAAGAGTTAATTGGATTAGACAACTTTAAAAGACCTTGAAACCATACATTTTAGAGCCATTTTGAGGTGTTTTTCCAGCGTACTGAGCCTGGTGTGCACAGCATGCACAACTTTAGATAGGATAACAATAAACAGGAGGCTGAAGACTGAAAAAGTCCCGTACATCTCCTTTTACCTGGCACAGAACTGCTACAGGAGGGTTTCCGCTATCCACAGAGCCCCCAGAAAGGCCCAACATAAAACAAACATCAATAACTGGTGCCCCAACAATGTTTGTAATAGGTTGACTTTTTTCCATAAAGTTGTTTATTAAAGAGTGTTGTCTTCAGTGGCCAATCATGTGAAATGTGTTTAAGTGACCAGTGAGGTCCACCTGTAGTAAACCAAGATACAAAAGAAGAGGATTGAAAAAACAGGTGGCTTTTAGCCCTTAGCCTTCTGATCTGAGTCTGTGTCATCTCTGACTCAGTGGTGTCATTTGGGGATCTGTGGGGGCTGCTGGGGATCCTTTCTGCACCTTGTGACCCAACAGGAGCTTCTCTAGTAAACTTTGCCTGAAGCTCCCACTGTGCCCATGACAGGAACCCCTGTGAGTGTCTGGGACATCCCGGCTCTTTGGCAGCCTGGGGACTCCTGGGATGTCACCGTGCAGCCCCCGTGAGTGCCTGTGACAGATCGGTGCCTTTGCAGCCCAAGGTGCCCTGGGATGTCACCATGGAATGGCTGTGACTGCCTCTGACCACAGGGCCCTTTACCATCCCAGAAAGCCCTGGGAGGTCTCCATGGAGCCCCTGTCTCTGCCTGTGACATTCCAGCTCTGGAACAGCTTGGAGACACTTGGAAAGTCCCCAAGGAACCCCTCTGAGGGCCTGTGGCAAATCTGATCCTTAGGAGGCAAAAATCACCAGTGCCTTGTTGCTATGGTCAGTTTCCATGGCAACCATCCCCAGACCCCTGTTTCTATGGTCAGTTTCCATGCAACCATCACCAGCTCGCTGTTGCTATGCTCATCCCTTGACAGCTCCATGGAGACCCCATGGCAGGGGTGGTTGCCATGTTGTCATGGTTTGACACTGGCACAATGCCAGTGCCCCATGAAAATATACTTCCCTGGTGTTTGCTGTGAAATGTGACCAGGAAATAAGCAAAGCAGGTTTCCAGCTTAGGAATAGAGGGGAAAAAGAAGTTTATTAACTAAACTACAAAAGACAGGGACACACACACACACACACACACAAGAACAATGAAAACTTCACCAAAGCATTTCCTCCTCCCCCTACCAGATTCTCCCAATACATCTCCACATCTCTGTCCATCATCACTCTGTAAATACTCAATTCTCAGTCCATCAAGAGGAGAGGAGTCCTTCTTGGGCCATGGTAACCTCTTCCTTTTCATGTCCAGTGCTCTCACCACATGGACATGGACCAGAGCTGCTTCGAGGGTTGTCCTTTTTAAGGATGCTTTGTCTCCTTCCCAAAAGGGCAGTCTCACCTTCGGGACGTCCTTGTCCCCCCCATAATTCTTTACCCCCTGGGGCCGGGGGGTCTCCAACACTGAACCCTCTCGGTCCGAGCCACCGCCTCCCCCTGGATGCAGCCTCTGTGTCACAAGGAAGCATGGTTCTGTCCATGGCTGACAAAAAGCGTCCAGCAACAGCCACTCCTTATCTCTTGGCCATCTAGGGGTTGTCTCACAACCCCGCATTCACAACACACCTGCCTATTTCCTGCTCCAGAAAAGGTCAATGCTCTGCAAGATTTCATTGTTCAAACAGGGGTTAAAGGCTTCTACAGGTGGCCAGGCTCTTTCTCTGCTGAACCTTCCTCCCATTCTCCACGAGCCGGGCATGCCGCCAACTCCGAGGCCTTCAAGGCCACAGCCCCGTACACTGAGCGCGGTTTCTGTCTCTCGTCTCCCGGGGAGGGGGGGCTGCCCAAATCCTCTCGGCGGGGCTTCTCTCCTGGGAGGGCTGCACAAGGCTCCTGGTGCACCTCCACCCTTCCATCCCGGGGGCCTTCAAGCCCCTCCCTGTCCCAAAACTCAGCTTACCTCAAGGCTGCAGGTCCCCACCCCCGCCCAGCCGGCAGGGCCGGACGGGGGAGGTCTGACCAGTCCTCCAGCTGGAAACCAGTAGGAAGTTCCCAGGGGACAGCTCTGCTTTTAATCCCTGTGTTCTCAGAGGTGTAACCAATACCCCAATGGTCAAAACACGTGCCAAGTTCAGAATCTGAACACCCATTGGCCTCTGGCCACTCCATTCCCAGAAAACCTATTTCCTGTAAACCCACGACACATGGACACCAGCTCAGGCCTGCAGCCAGAGCCCGTTGCCATGGCAACCATTGGCAGCCCCATCCCCAGGCTCATGGGATCCCAGAACCACAGAATTGGCTGAGCTGGGAGGGACCCATCAGGATCCTCCAGTCCAACTGCTGGCCCTGCACAGGACAGCCCAACAATGCCAGCCTGGGCCTGGCAGCGCTGTCCAAACGCTGCTGGAGCTCAGAGAGCCCTGGAGCTGGGAGCCTTCCCTGGGGAGCCTGGGCAGGGCCCCAGCAGCCTCTGGGCAAAAACCTTTTCCTGACATCCAACCTGAGCCTGCCCCGACTCAGCTGCAGCCGTTCCCTCCACTCCTGTCCCTGGGCACCAGAGGGAAGAGGTTCCCACAGCCCCAGCCAGGGACCCGCTCCCAAGGCTGTTGCCATGGCCACCAGGGCTGGGACCAGCTGGCATGCTCGGTTTCCATGGGCCGGGCTTCAGGAATGGGATTCCCCAATTTCCTGCTGCCGCTAAAACTGCGCTGCCCTCGCTGCCCTCCTGCCTCCCATGGAAAGCACAAAAGGCAAAGATCCCTGGGATAAGAACAGTTTATTGGGAACAGCAATGAGATAAGGAACAAATGGAACAGAAACAGTATTGATAACAGAAGGGATAAATAAAACTGTTTACAGGGAAAACTAAAATGCAGCTCACTGGGTCTGCCTGGCCACAATTTCCCCTGCCTGCAAAGGACACCCTTCTCCTCAGAGAGTGAGAGAGAGAGTCCCTTTCCTGCCCCTGGCAATGACCTGAGGTGGGAGTGAATGTAATGACACGGCCATGGCCAGACCCTCATGTTTTTCAATGCCACGTTATGTCACTGGGAGGGGCAGCAAAAGGGACAGGTGTCTTTCCCACATGGATCACAGGGAACATGGATCACCAGGGCTCTTCCCAACATGGGACATCCAATGGGGGATGAATTTGGAGCAGTGAACAAAGCTCCTCCTGAAATTGGGGCATTTGCAGGGCTTCTCTTACTGGTGACTCCGTTGGTGTCTGGTCAAGTTAGAGCTGCAAGTGAAGCTCTTCCCACACTGGGGACACTCATAGGGCCTCTCCCCAGTGTGGATGCGCTGGTGGGTGATGAGGGTGAAGTTATGCTTGAAGCCCTTCCCGCAGTCTGGGCAGAGGAAGGGTCTCTCATCTGTGTGAATCCGGTGGTGTTGGAGGAGATGGAAGCTGGTGTGAAACCTCTTCTGACAATTGGGACACTCATAGGGCCTCTCCCCAGTGTGGATGCGCTGGTGCCTGATGAGGTGAGATTTCTGCTTGAAGCCCTTCCCACATTCAGTGCAGCGGAAGGGCCTCTCCTCTGAGTGAATTCGCTCATGCAGGATGAGACTGGAGTTGGTCTGAAACCTCTTCTGACACTGGGGACATTCGTAGGGCCTCTCTCCAGTGTGGATGCGTTCGTGGATGACGAGGGCGGAGCTGCAGCTGAAGCCCTTCCCACACTCCCCACACTTGTAGGGCCATTCCCCAGTGTGGATCATCTGGTGGCGGATCAGGTGGTTGCTGTGTCTGAAGCTCTTCCCACACTCCAAGAACTTGTGGGGCTTCTCCCCATCATGAAGCTTCTCCTGGGCCACCAGCTCCGAGCTCTGGCTGAAGCTCTGTCCACCTTCCTGGCTCAGGGTGGGTCTTTCCCCCTCAGAGCACCCTGGGCTGGGTTTGGAGCCCCTCCTCCTGCGGGATCTCTGGGGATTTTCCTCCCCATTGGAATTCTGCACTGTGGAGTCACTCAAAATGGCCTCTTCCATGAGGTTCTGCCATGGAGATTTGTGCTCCATGGCCTCCATCCTCAGCTCCTTGTCTGGCGGAGGAAGGACAAGGAGAGGATGGGATTTGCCTCCATGCCAGAGGGAAGGGGAAGGAGATCCCCCCCGTGCATCCCCAGCAGGACGGGGTTGGCAGCAGGGCTGTCCTGCAGCCGGGGGCCGTGCTGGGCTGGGAGATGGAGCAGGAGAGAGGGGGAAAGGGGATCTGACTTCCTGATCACCTGCCTGAGTATCCCAGGGCTCCTTCCTGTTTCTCACAGCCTCTTCCTCCATCCAATTAAGGTTTGGGAATGGGAAATCCTCTTTCGGGAACCAAACAAGTGGTGCACACATTGTCTTTTGTACTGGATTGAAGGCAAACCTGGGGATTACTCTAAGTCAGATTTGCAATTTAATAAGAAAATTTAGATCAAGGCAATGATACAGAAACACTGCCTTAAACTGACAGAGTCAGGATATAACCTGACACCCTGTTGCTCAGGGTGGTGGCAGCAGTCCCATTAAATGGTGGCTGCAGTCCTGTTGGAGTGATGAACGTGATTCTGTCGAGGCAGTGATCCTGTAGAAGGGTCTGGTCTTCCTCTGAAGGTCCAGTGGTGGTTGTGGAGCTCTTGTCCTCTGGGAATCCAGCAGGCAGGCTGCTCCTGGTCCTGCAAGCGTCAGCTTATATCCAGGTAGGAATGCTTGGTTCCTCCCCCTGGGCGGAGCATCCCACAATGGGATGATGGAATTTGATCAGTCCTGCAGTGACACTCAATGGCCCATTCCCAGAAGATATCTCCCCTGGAGGGCGTTATCAGGGCTGAGTCATGGAAGAGATAAAGAACACTGCCCCACCTGTTTCTAGCAGTTGATGAAGATGGGGATTGAAAACATGCATTTGGTTCCATCTCACATTGCAACCTGAAATGTGAGAATCTATAAATTTAGAGGGTTTTAAGAAGATGGCAAGAGACAGGCTTCAGATACAGCGGAACTGTGAACAGTGCTGAAGCATCAGAAAAATACGTAAGCGGTAGAGAAGATATGGGAATCGAACAATAGAGCTATGTATTAGTGCTTGTCAGAATGACTTCCTAAGTTGCAAAAAGTTTCTTTAGCAAGGTTAAGTTGATGAATAGGGTTCTGTGTGTTGTCTTTTATAAACGAGCATTGTATTAGAAAATAAACAAGCATTGTCTTAACTAAAAGCTACATGTGCTTATTATGATTGGGTAGAATCACTGTCAATATGCTTTTGCTTTGTGTAATTAGTTAAGATGGGTATTTGGTATACTGTAACATTAAGTTTCTTGGGATTGCTGCTTGGACAGCGAACTGCTCACATCTATACATGTGTTAAATCATGTAATGAGGCTGATGCTGAGAAATAAACAGCTCTAGACGCTTCTGAGCAGACTTCGTCTCGTTCGTGTCTGTATATAAACTGCCGGCGTACAATTGGTGCCCCGTGTGAGGACGACAGTCAGACTAGAATAAAAAAGAAAAAAGAAAATTGTAGATAACTCAAGCGCCAGAAGCCCAAGTTATTAACAAAAGAGTTATAGTGCATCCCCTTCGTCGACGTTAGCTGATGTAAGTATACTTTTTAGTAGAGGCTCCTAGGCGACTATGAAAAATCATTTGTCTAAAACAGAATGAGACGTTTTTTACCGGCTTGAGAAAATTTTACAAGATAAAGGACGTTCAGACATATCAAAAACTAAACTAAAAGACTTATTAGTCTGAGTAAAAACAAACACTCAAAATATAGACTTACAGTCTGCTTTTACCTTTGAATTTTGAGATCAAATAAACTAGAGAATTTATAATCTGTTCTCTCTCAAAAAAGAAGAAACTGTGAGTAAACTTATACCTGTCTCTCAGGCTCTGTTAGAGAGTTTCAGACAAAATGATTATAACAGAAACTTTTCCGAACAACAAAACAAAACATCTTGTTCAGATCCTTTAAATCCAAGAGATACTGAACCAGCGTCCTCTTCTGTGAGAATTTCGAATTCCAGTCGAAGTCCCTTCCCTTCTAACGCGTCTAGTGTCTCTCCAGACAACATTATATTACCAAGAAGCAGTGAACCCGATCAGCTTTCAGCTCGGGTCGCATCCCCTGTTTCTTCCAAGTTTCCCTGCGTCCCTGCATCTGAGAATAAGCTTCCGTCCCTTCATCCGTGAAAAAATGAAACTTTGCAGTGTCGAGAAAAGCGTTCAGAATTTTCGTTGTCTTCCAGGAATATGATAATTCCTGAGTCGCGTTCGGAAGAGAGTAGAAGCCGCGCAGATGAGAGAGATGAGAATTTACAGAAGTTTTGTGATAAAAGAATTATGTGTTCTGAAATTGTGCAAGCAAAAACAACCGAGAGGGACCTGAAGTCTACTTTACCTGGTCATAGAACTGTAGAAGTCACTTCTGCCACAACTTCCCCTTGTCGGGGAGATACACCCTCAAATTCCGTTCAAGCAGACAAATTGCTTTTCAGTTCGAAAAATCCCTTTCTGGTAAATTGTTCTACTCATTCTCTCCCTGGTTTTTCTGTAGTTCACCAACCCTCTGATACAGAGAGTAAAATAGCTGTAGAATTTAGTTTGTCTTTAGAAGATGGCAAGCAAGAGCCGAGTGAGATGAGAATGACTCTTTCCAGAAAAAAGCTTGAAAGAGAAGCAAGAGAATTTAGAAAAGTTTATGTAGAAACACAAACTGATACTATAGGAGTCTTAAAATCTGTTTCAGTTGCTACTAAGAAGAAAAATTGCATTTTAAACTCACAGCTTAATGCTAACAATTTTCCAACTGAGTCTCCAAAGTCAAAGCTGCAATGCAAAACGTGTAACCCTGATTTAGAAAGTATTACAAAAACAAAATCGAGATTTGAAACTCGAAAACAGTCTAATTTGTCTGAATCTAATAAAACTTATTTCACTGACTCTGAAGAAGAGTCAGAGTCTAACCCCTTGCCACAGTCCTTGAGCAGCTCCTCCCCTGCTCCTCCTGGCAGGGCTCCTGAGGAGGCGTGTTCCTCCAGTGGAACTGCGGCCAAAAATTCAGAGTTGTCTTCCCCCGCCCATACTGGCCGAGCTCCCGGGAAAGTTTGTTGCTATAACAACACCTCTGCCAAGAACTTAAAGGCTGGCAGAGGTCCCGAGACAGCTACTGTCAGTGAAACTGCTTGTTCCCCTGAATCAGAAAAAGTAGTGAGAAAAAGTAAAAATAAAACACAACCTACCACAGACTTCACTGAACCCCCTCTGGTTTTACCTAATTGGTCTACTATTAATCAAAATTTAGAAAAAGACTTTGATTCTCAGAAACAACTCCTTGCATTACCTGTAAGATATGGTCGTCACGATGCTAATCCAAGATATGAAAGTCTTACTTATCATGATATAAAAGAATTACGTCAGGCTTTAAAAGAAAGTGGGTTCTCTTCTCCTTATTTTGATAATGCGTTGAAATGTGGTTTTAATTCTTACGATTTAGTTCCTGCTGATTGTCGAAATGTGGCTTCCCTGATTTTAACCAATTCACAATATCTTTTATGAGAATTACAATAGAAAAAACTCCTTAACAAATTGGTTGAAAAATATGTAAACACTAATTATCAAGACTTTGAAGTTGTTCAATTAGCAAGTGACCCACCTTATCATAGAGCAGAAAATCAAACAGTAGATTTACCTCGACCTGTCCTAACAGACATTAAAGATGCAGCCAGAAAAGCTTTGTTTTCAGTTGAGCCAGCTAGTACTCATGTAAATACTTATACTACTATTAGACAAAGTGAAACAGAATCTTATAGATCTTTTTTAGATAGATTAACCCAAGCAGCAGAAAAGCAATGCCCAGACGAACAAGCTCGTCCTTATATTATTCAAAACCTTGCTGCTGTAAATGCTAATGAAGAATGTAGAAAAATTATTTTAACGTTGCCTGATCAGCATCCAACTATTACACAGATGCTAACAGCTTGCAGCAGACTTTCTACACCACAACATATTGCCAATTTACAAGTCAATACTTTAGGAAAAACATTGGAAGATAAACTGACACAGCGATTAGATAAATTTGAAAAAATCCTAGAGAAACAAGAAAAAATTAGAGAAAACTCTGTTAGCCCTGTGCAGTTAGATGCTGATAAAAAGAATTGTTGCTTTGCTTGTGGTAAACCAAGTCACCTTAAAAAGAATTGTCGTGCAAAAACATTTCAACCCAGACAAATTTCTATCTGCCCTCGATGCCAAAAAAAGAGGCATCTTACTAAGCATTGTCACTCTGTGTTTGACATTGATGGTAAACCTCTGTCGTTAAACTTCAAAAACAGCGCGTACCACCGCGCTCAGACACAAGTAGTAGTTCCTCCTAGCAACCAAGTACCCAATCAAATGATGTCAGTACCTCAATCATTCATCCCTCAAACAACCAGTCAACAACGGTTTTCAACTCAATACCCCCAAATACAAAGTTCGAATTAGCTTCCTCAAAACTGATCCATATACTAAATTGCCTGTGTTGAGTGAACATTCCTACTAGAATTGTCAATCCCTTTCAACAAGGTCAAGATTTTCTGATCTTAAGCAAAGCCAACAACAAATTTCTTGAGCTTTCCATAATTCCTACTGTTGTTTCAGTGAATTCTAATGAAGAACTCACAATTTTAGCTCTTGCACTTGATGTTCCTATGGTAATTCCACCAAAATCACCCATTGCTATTGCATTTCTGTCACCTATGAATACACTCAAGCAAAGCAACTTTTCAAAAAATTCAATTGTGTCTATGCCTTCTAGTACCTCATATCCCGAGGTCTTTTGGGTGCAATGTTTGGATCGTGACCGGCCACAACTGACTTGTAGCCTGTCTCACTGTGGTAAAACAATTTATGTTACAGGCATGCTGGATACTGGTGCAGATGTCACTGTAATTTCTCACATGTTTTGGCCCAATGATTGGAATTTGGTAACCCCTTCAGGTTCCCTTACAGGGATTGGAGGTGCTACTGTGTGTTTGCAAAGTGCATCCATGATTAACATTACAGGTCTTGAAGGAAAGACAGCATCGGTGCGTCCTTTTGTTGTTCAGAAGCCTCTCACTGTTTGGGGGAGAGACGTCTTGTCCCAATGGGGAGCAAAACTGGAAGTGGCTCTGTGATGGAGACCGCACCAAAACCCACCACTTTAAAACTGACCTGGAAAACTGATCATCCTATATGGATTGATCAATGGCCTCTAACAGAGAAAAAATTAAGTATTCTTAACAAATTGGTAAAGGAACAGTTACAGCTAGGTCACATCACCCCTACAGACAGTCCCTGGAATTCACCAGTGTTCATCATCCACAAAAAGACACCGGACTCCTGGAGGTTGCTTCATGATCTGAGGAGGATCAATGAAGTGATTGAAGACATGGGACCTCTCCAGCCTGGACTTCCTTCCTTATCCATGGTCCCAAAACACTGGCCTCTCGTCGTCATCGATTTAAAGGACTGTTTTTTCCACATTCCACTTCATCCTGATGACGCCCCAAGATTTGCCTTTTCTGTTCCCGTCATCAATCGAAGAGAACCCGTGCAGAGATATCACTGGAAATCACTTCCACAAGGAATGAAGAATTCGCCTATAATTTGTCAATATTTTGTTGCTCAAGCCTTGTCTCCTGTTCGACGGAAGTTTCCAAGATCCATGATTCTGCACTACATGGATGATTTGCTCACCGCAGCTCCAACGCAAGCAGAGATCGAGCAAACCCGTGCTAGTGTTGTTGCTGCAATCCAAAATGCCGGACTTGAAATCTCGGCAACAAAGCTCCAAGAAATTCCACCCTGGAAGTATCTGGGATGGAAGATGACTGAGAAGACAATAACACCACAGAAGATACAGATCCGAACCAGTGTCAACAATCTTCAAGACTTACAACAACTCTTAGGAGAAATCAACTGGGTCAGACCTGTCCTAGGAATCACCAACGACGAATTGAGTCCACTTTTCAATTTGCTGAGAGGAAGTTGCGACATCACCTCTCCAAGAACCTTAACACCTGAAGCCCGCGCAGCCCTTGACAAGGTTATGGAAGCTCTTCAAAGAAGACAAGCTCATCGCTGTCTTCCGGACAAGCCTTTCTTTTTTGCAATTTTAGGGGAAAAGATGCAACTTTGTGGTCTCATTTTCCAGTGGGACCCTTCTGAGACAGATCCTTTGTTAATAATAGAATGGATTTTTCTTCCCTACAGGTTTCCAAAAACAATTTTCACGGTTTTGGAAATGATTGCACAAATTGTAATTAAAGCCAGAACCAGACTGCTAACTTTAGCAGGCCAAGAATTTGCAGTTATCTATTTACCACTGAAAAAAGATTACCTTGATTGGGCAATGCAAAATTCTGATGATTTGCAGTATGCATTGTTGAACTTCCCAGGTGCTTGTTCTGTTCATTACCCAGCTCACAAATTATTGCAAGCAAAATTGAGTTTTAGGGAGAAACCAAAATTAAGTGAAGAACCTTTAAATGCAATAACTCTCTTCACTGATGGCTCTGGCAAAAGTCACAAATCGGTCGTAACTTGGTTAAACCAAGAAACTAATGCTTGGGAATCAGACATTCAAATGGTAGAGGGGTCTCCTCAAATTGTTGAGCTTGCTGCTGTGGTTCGGGCTTTTCAGCTCTTTCCACAACCATTTAATTTAATCACAGATTCTGCTTATGTTGCTAATGTGGTTAAGAGATTAGAAGGGTCAATTTTAAAGGATGTAGTAATGATACTTTATATCGTTGGCTTTCATGTCTTTATACAACTTTGCAATACAGAACTAACCTATATTTTGTTTCTCACATCAGGGCTCATTCTTCGCTCCCTGGATTTTTAGTGGAAGGAAACGCGAGAGCGGACAAACTGACAATGGTTGTTTCAGACACCTTGCCAAACATTTTTGAACAAGCAAAACTGAGTCATGCCTTTTTTCACCAAAACGCACAAGCTCTTGTGCGAATGTTTCAAATTTCCAAAAATCAAGCTAAGGCAATCATCAGTACTTGCCCTGACTGTCAGCTTGTGCAGCCTCCTGTTTCTACAGGAGCGGTCAACCCACGAGGTTTGCAAAGCCTGCAGTTATGGCAAACAGATGTCACTAAATACCCTTCCTTTGGTAAATTTAAAAATATTCATGTTTCAGTGGACACGTTCTCTGGTGCAATTTTTGCTTCTCTTCACACAGGTGAAACAGGCAATCATGCCTGTCATCATTTTTTGCAAGCTTTTGCTTCATTGGGTGTGCCCCAGGAAGTAAAAACTGACAATGGTCCCGCATACATATCTCAAAAATTGGCCACATTTTTAAAAGAATGGGGTGTTCGTCACATCTTTGGTATTCCTCACTCTCCCACAAGCCAAGCAATTATTGAGAGGGCACATCAGACTTTAAAACGCATTTTAGATCAACAGAGAGGGGGAGTAGAGGTCACACCACAGATGAGGCTGAACAAAGCTTTGTATGTTTTCAATTTTTTAAACAGTTCAGTTGCAGAACCTGATCCACCGATTTTTAGGCATTTTTCAAACAACACACAGGCAAAACTGAAAGAAAATCCTCCTGTCTTAATCAGAAACCCTGATTCTGGGCAAATTGAAGGTCCTTTTTGATTAATCACCTGGGGCAAAGGGTATGCTTCTGTCTCTACAGGTGCTGGAATTAAGTGGGTCCCAGCCAAAAACGTCAAACCATATCGCACCTCAGAACGTGCTGGCGAGTCCAGAACCGAGGAAGCAAGTACGCAGACGTGAGCCGAGCAGAGAGATCCCGGGTCACGTCTGACGTTCCTTGTTCATCGGTGGAACCTGCAAACTCTGACTTTGTGTTGATGTTATTTATAAGTGTGTCAATTGTATGTCAAATGTTTGTTTCTTAGAGCTGATTTTCTGTAAAAGTGTGGGTTTTTGTTTTTGTTAGGTTATAGATCATCCATTGGATCTTTGAGGGGAAATCTTAAGGTCAAAAGCAAAGTTTTCAAAATTGGTTTATATGTAAGGATTTTGCCAAAACTTAGTTTGCAGACAGAATGGAGCAAATGCAAATTATATGCTGGTGTTGGTGGATTTTAATAGTTTTTTGTCGTGCAGATTTGCCTGTGGAGCAACCAAAAACAAATGTTTGGGTGACCTTAGCCAAGGCAGCCGGCTCGGATACCATATGTTTGTCTAATTCAGAACCAGAAAAACCTTTCTCAACCTGTCTGGTTGGTGTGCCAGTAAAAGAGTTGCCTTTGGTCCAAAAGCAATCCAATGGTAAGCCAGGTAAAATTGACAATGTGAATGATCCCACAATGAATTGGAACGTTTGGGTCAAAACACTGCCCAGAGCTGCATCTGAACCCCAAGAATTGGAAATCCTTGGTTCTTTAACAGTGGATTTTTGCTTTACCTTTGCAGCTAGTGGTTGGCGAAAAGGTGATCCTCCAAAGTACAATGTCACTCCTCATTATTTTGCATACAGAAATGTAAATTTTTGGTGTAATTTTTCAAACAGTCGGGAGGTGCTTTCCGAGGCGGACCAATATCCACGACAATTGCCCAAAGAATATTGGTTCATTTGTGGAGATAGGGCTTGGCAAGGCATTCCATCACACCTTGAAGGTGGCCCATGTAGCATTGGGATGCTCACTGTAATTGCCCCCACAGTCAAAGAGGCCATGAAAAAGAAACAAAGGAGAACTAGATCTGTTCATCATTATGATGAGAACTGTAGAAGTGATTTCATGCCTTGGAAAGGTGCAAGAAGGGTTTCCGCAGGTATATTTTTACCCAAATTGGCTTCGGTAGTGGCATTGAGACAATTAGATCGGGTCGGATGTTGGCTGAGTAAACAAACTAATGCCACGTCCTCTGCAATTAGTGACATGTTGACCGATGTTGATAGTGTTAGACATGCTACCCTTCAAAACAGAGCAGCAATTGACTTTCTTTTACTGGCACAAGGACATGGTTGTGAAGAATTTGAAGGATTGTGTTGTATGAACCTGTCAGATCATTCTGAATCCATTCACAAAAGCATCCAAAAACTAAAAGACTTGACAGCCCAAATTAAAGAGGATGGTGGATCCTGGATTGATGACTTGTTCCAAGGATGGAGCGTTGCACCTTGGCTAAGGAAACTTTGCAAAATTGGTATCTGTGTGTTGGGAGTTCTGGTAGTGATATTAATAGTAATACCCTACATACTTCAGTGTATGCGACGAATGATGAAGAAAACGGTCAGAGAAGTTTTTGTCATACAAGAGAGAGAATTAGAAAGTGGAATCACAGAAAGTGTTCGAATCTCACAGAGACTGTAGATGAAGTTATAGATATGGAGGAGGGTTTTGAGTTAAGACCCTGGAATCGACCAGAGTTCTTTGAACAATGACTAGTAACTATTGTCAGACGTGATTGATACCTTTTTCACTGACTGGGCCTTCACAGCATTAAGTTGCTGTGTTGTAATATAGCAATGCCTAGTGGCAGCAAGCAATATTATAGTAGGGCTATGAAACGCAAGTAGTAAACGACAAAGTTATGAAGGTTTCTTTTTGAGTCAAGAGAGAGGGGGAATTGTGGGAATCCATAAATTTAGAGGGTTTTAGGAAGATGGCAAGAGACAGGCCTCAGATACAGCGGAACTGTGAACAGTGCTGAAGCATCAGAAAAATACGTAAGCAGTAGAGAAGATATGGGAATCGAACAATAGAGCTATGTATTAGTGCTTGTCGGAATGACTTCCTAAGTTGCAAAAAGTTTCTTTAGCAAGGTTAAGTTGATGAATAGGGCTCTGTGCGTTGTCTTTCATAAACGAGCATTGTATTAGAAAATAAGCAAGCATTGTCTTAACCAAAAGCTATGTGTGCTTATTATGATTGGGTAGAATCACTGTCAATATGCTTTTGCTTTGTGTAATTGGCTAAGATGGGTATTTGGTATATTGTAACATTAAGTTTCTTGGGATTGCTGTCTGGACAGCGAGCTGCTCACATCTATACATGTGTTAAATCATGTAATGAGGCTGATGCTGAGAAATAAACAGCTCTAGAGGCTTCCAAGCAGACCCCGTCCCGTTCGTGTCTGTATATAAACTGCCGGCGTACAGGAAGGTGCTGAGAAGTGCCTGGGGCACAATCACTGCCAGCCCTTGGCACAGGAACCTCTGGCTGCAGGACAATGCAGCTGCAGGTCCTGGCGCCATCTCCTAAAGCTGGAACATGCCAATGCCTACAGAGCCTGTGAGTACATTCTCTGATTGTCTCTTGTGCAGAGCAGCCAGGGGTGCCCAGGGCTGTCCTGCAGAGCAGGGTCCTGCAGCCCAGGGCGCTGTGCTGGGGCAGGGACTCTGCTGCCTGCCAGGGACAGCTCTCAGCCAGCCCTGGCAGCTGCTCCAGCACTGGGGACAAGGTCTGGGTGGGAGGAGAGAGCTGGTGTGGCTTGGAAGTGTTCTCCTTGTGTGGTGAGGGTGCTGCATTGTTCAGGACTGCTCCCAGCACGGCATTTAACTGCAGAACGTTTCCAAGTAGATTATACAGGGAGCACAGCAAGGCAGGGGCTGCATAAAGAAGAAAATCCTGCTTTATTAATCTCTGCTCTGAGTTGCCTGGATGGGAAACTGCACATAGATATTCATCTCTCAGTTTAGGTGGAAAAATGAAAAAGTCACTCCGATCTGAATAAACGAGGCAGTGAATGAAATCACCACAGGACCCCTTAGAGGCAGCATCAGTGTCACTTTTCCAGCCTCCTCAGTGTTGCTCTAAGGTTGCCATCAGAGTCTGCAGAGGCAGAGCTGCCCCTGGGCAGTGCCAGAGCTGGGAGGGGTCTGCAGGGCAGAGCTGAGCCCCCAGGGCTGGGCTGGGCTCTGGCAGCACTGGCAGGGCCCAGCCCTGGGCACAGGGAAGCAGCTGCTGGCAGGGACAGCTCCAGGCAGCAGAGCCCTGGGCAGGCAGTGGGGGGAAAGTGCCCCCAGCCTGTGATGGGATATTTCAAGTCCTCTCCAAACCCAACTATTACATGATTGCTTGTTTTACAGATCCCCATGCCAAGGCACAGCAATGCCCAACAGCAGCTCCATCAGGCACTTCCTGCTGCTGGCATTGGCAGACACGCGGCAGCTGCAGCTCCTGCACTTCTGCCTCTTGCTGGGCATCTCCCTGGCTGCCCTCCTGGGCAACGGCCTCATCATCAGCGCCGTAGCCTGCGGCCACCACCTGCACACGCCCATGTTCTTCTTCCTGCTTAACCTGGCCCTCACTGACCTGGGCTGCATCTGCACCACTGTGCCCAAAGCCATGCACAATTCCCTCTGGGACACCAGGGACATCTCCTACACTGGATGTGCTGCTCAGCTCTTTTTCTTTATGTTCTTCATCACAGCAGAGTTTTGCCTCCTGACCACCATGTGCTACGACCGCTACGTGTCCATCTGCAAACCCCTGCACTACGGGACCCTCCTGGGCAGCAGAGCTTGTGCCCACATGGCAGCAGCTGCCTGGGCCAGTGCCTTTCTCAATGCTCTCATGCACATGGCCAATACATTTTCCCTGCCCCTGTGCCATGGCAATGCCCTGGGCCAGTTCTTCTGTGAAATCCCCCAGATCCTGCAGTTCTCCTGCTCCAAATCCTACCTCAGGGAACTTGGGCTTCTTGCTGTTAGTGCCTGTTTAGCAGTAGGTTGTTTTGTGTGCATTGTTTTCTCCTATGTGCAGATCTTCAGGGCTGTGCTGAGGATCCCCTCTGAGCAGGGACGGCACAAAGTCTTTTCCACCTGCCTCCCCTCACCTGGCTGGGGTTTCCCTGTTCCTCAGCACTGCCATATTTGCTCACTTGAAGCCTCCCTCCATCTCATCCCCATCCCTAGATCTGGCCTTTTCAGTTCTGTACTCGGTGGTGCCTCCAGCCCTGAACCCCCTCATCTACAGCCTGAGGAACCAGGAGCTCAAGGCTGCAGTGAGGAGACTGATGACTGGATGCTTTCAGGAACATTAAACTGCTGGCCAAATTGGCCAATTACTTGTAATAAAAGTCGTCTTTGATACTTCTTGTTAGTTTGGTTGTGGGTTTTTTTCTTTTTCTTTGATTTAGTTTTTTCATGTTGACCACAAAGAAATTTCATTCTCTGTGCCATTTCTCCTTTTGTTTCTCTCCACCTTCCCTGTGGCCACAAACTGTGTCAATGAGGGGCTGCACTCTTGATGGCTTTAAACAAACTAAAGGTTGTCCCAGCAGAGTTTCCTGCAGAGATGCCCTTCTGTTCCCTTCTCTGGAGCTGCAGCAGCAATGTCTGTGTGCAGAGCTGGGGGCAGGTCAGTGCTGGCACAGCAGCTCTGCTCCTGCTGGCCACACCATTGCTGATCCAGGCCAGGAGCCATTGGCCTTCTGGGCCACCTGGGCACACTGCTGGCTCATGTCCAGCCTGCTGTCCATCAGTCCCTGCAGGTCCCTTTCTGCCTGGCTGCTCTCCAGCCCCTCTGTCCCCAGCCTGTAGTGCTGCAGGGGTTGTTGTGGCCAAAGTGCAGGACCCGGCACTGGGACTTGTTAAACCTCACCTTGTTGGATTTGGGCCCTGGATCCAGCCTGTCCAGGGCCCTGTGCAGAGCCCTCCTATGCTCCCTCAGATCAACACTCATTCCCAACTTGGTGTCATCTGCAAAGATGTCCTTGGTTCCATGGGGCCCCTCAGTGTCACAATGGCCTCTTGGTTACACCAGGCCCTGCACTGTCACACTGGTCTGGGTTCCATGAGACCATGCAGAGCAATAATGGACTCCTTGGTTCCATGAGGCTTCACAGTGTCACAGTGTTCTCGTTGGTGCTGCAGTTTCACAGTGGCCCCTTGGTTCCATGGGGGCCCCAGGGTGTCACAATGGCCCCATGGTTACATGAGGTCCCACACTGTCACAATTGCCTCTGTGGTTCCACAAGTCCCCTCAGTGTCACAATGGACTCCTTGATTCCACGAGGCCACACAGTGTCACACCGTTCTTCCAGATTCCTTGAGGCCCCATTGTGTCACACTGGCCCCTTGGTTACACAGGATCCTGCAGTGTCACAATGTCCCCTTGGTTCCACGAGGCCCTGCAGTGTCACAATGGCCCCAGAGTGTCCCAATCATCACAGAATGACAGAATCAAATAGGCTGGAAAAGACCTTTGGGATCATCAAGTCCAACCAATGCCCTAATACTGCCTTGTCACCCAGACCATGCCACTGAGTGCCACTGGACAGGGACAGTGACTCTGCCACCTCCCCCCTGGCCAGCCCATTCCAATGCCCACTCACCCTTTCTGTGAAGAACTCCTTCCTATTGTCCAGCCTGAACCTGCCCTGGTGCAGCTTAAGGCTGTGTCTTCTTGTCCTGCCCTCCAGCAGATCCACACTCACACCCAGCTTGGTGCCATCTGCAATTTGTGCATGCTGGACTCGATCCCCTCAGCCACATCATCAGTGAAGATATTAAACAGGACTGGGCCCAACACAGATCCCTGGGGACACCACCAGTGTCTGGACAGCAGCTGGGTGCAGCACCATCCCCAGCACTCTCTGGGCCCAGCCTCCAGCCAGCTCTTAAATCTCCCAGCGAGGAGGGAACCTGCCCAAGCCGTGGGCTGCAGCTTTTCCAGGGAATGCTGTCAGAGACAGTGTCAAAGGCTTTGCTGGAGTCCAGGCACACAACATCCACAGCCTTTCCCACATCCACAGGTGGGTCACCTGGTCATACAAGGAGACCAGGTTGGTCAGGCAGGACCTGCCACCCCTAAATCCACGCTGGCTGGCTCTGACCCCTCGGCCATCCTGTGGGTGCCCTGTGATGGCACTCAAGGTGATCTGTTCCATAACCTTGCCGGGCACCCAGGTCAGGCTGACAGGCCTGGAGTTCCCCAGCTCCTCCTTCCAGCCCTGCTTGGGGATGGGCTCACACTGGCACCTCCAGTCCTCTGGGACCTCCCTGGTGAGCCAGGACTGATGGTAAATGATGGAGAGCAGCCTGGGGAGCTCATCCACCAGCTCCTTCATCCACCTGGGATGGATCCCATCTGATCCCATACACCTGTGAGCATCTGAGTGGCTCAGCAGGTCACCAACTGCTCCCTCCTGGTTTACAGGGGCTGTTCTGCTCCCTGTGCCCATCTACCATCTCATGAGAACACTTGTCCTGAGGTAAACCTGTCCATATATTGAAAATTGAGACAAACAAGCTGTTAAGAAGTTCAGCCTTTTCTTTATCTTTAGTTACTATATTCCCCACTGCATCCAATAAAGAGTAGAAGTTCTCTTTATCTGGTCTTTTACTATTAATTTATTTATAGAAAAGTTTTCCATTATTTTTTACAAAAGTGGCCAGGTTAAGCTCTAATTGAACTTTCACATCTCTGCTTTTGTTTCTGCATGACCTAATAGCATCCTGAAACACTCCCTAAGTTGCCTGACTTTCTGTCCAAAGTTAATGCATCCTCTTTTTTCCCTTGAGTTCCCACAAAATCTCCATGGGCAGCCAGGACAGTCATTTTCCTCACCAGCTCATCTTTTGCCACACTGGGACAGGCTGCTCCTTCCCACTTAACATTTCTTTCTTGAAATGTGTCCATCCTTCCTGGGCACCTTTGTTTTTAAGGGCTGTTTCCCTTAAAAAGTCAGTACCTGATTTGGTACTCCCCAAATCTGCATCCTAAACAGGCCAAAGTCTGCCCTTCCTAATTCCAGTGCAGAAGTTTTGTTGCTGCCCCTCCTTCTCTCACAGAACATTGAAAACTTGATTATTTCATGGTCACTGTGCCCCAGGCAGCCTCCGAGCCCCACATCTGCCACCAGCCCTTCTCTGTTTGTGAACAGCAGCAGACAGAGCTTTCCTTGGGAGTGGGAGTGTTACCAGAAATTTGGTAAAACAGAAAACTCCTTAACACCAATGTAGCATTGAGAAGCAGCATTCTTTATTCAGCTGGATGCACGGGGGATAGCTCCTCCCAAAGCTGGGCTTGCTGAGTACAGGAAAGTTTCTCTTTATTTTCTGTATTTTGCACACATATACATTGATTGTCCCAGACTAAACACACATATAGTAATCATTACCCCAAAATCATTAACATATTTCCCATCCCCTTTATGCATGTGTTTGTCCAGATCCATGGGGGTCTCTCTGGTTGTCCCTGGTGGTCGTGGACCCCAATGTTCCCGTGGGCCTGGCTGGGCTGGCAGGACACTGAGGCTGGTGAACTTCCAGTTCCCTTCTCACACAATGGGCATTGTGTGGTTTCCATAGGCCTGGGGTTGTGGAGAACAAGCTCCAGGGGTCAGCTCACCTGGTGGAGACAATTTATCATCTGGTAACATGAGGTCACAGAGTGGGCTATGACATCACAGAGTGGAATATGTGAGGTCATCAATAAGATATGACATCACAGACTGCCTCTGTTACATCACAGAGCCAGCTGTGACATCACAGGGCAGAGGTCTGACATCACAGAGCAGACTATGATATCACAGACCTGTCTGTGACATCAGATACCATCTGTGTGACATTAGAGAATGGGCTGTGACCTCACAGAGCAGACTGTGACATCACAGAGTTGGCTGTGACATCACAGAGCAGGCTGTGCCATCACAGAGCAGGCTGTGACATCCCAGAGGGGCTGTGTGACATCCCAGCAGGGCTGTGTCAGGTCACTGGGTTGGTCACTCCGCCCCAGCTCCCCCTCACAGTTTCTCCCAACAACTCCAATGCTGTCCATGCCCAGCAGGGTCCCTGTCCCCCGGGATCCCCCGGCCCACCTGGAGCCACAGCCTCCACCAAAGGATGTTCCACAGGATCCACCCCAGAGCCTGACAGGGGACAAGGGGCCAGGGCTGTGTGACCAGGACAGCAAGGACGTGGATTATCCAGGTCACTGTGGCTGGGGTTGGGTTCCCCAGGGCAGGAAAGATGTCTGGCAGCTGGAGCAGGGTCTGGGAAGGGCCTCCAAGGTGGGGCTGGAGCCCTTGGGCTGTGAGCAGAGGCTGAGGGAGCTGGGCTGGTCCAGCCCGGAGCAGGGAAGGCTGAGGGGCTCCTCATCCCAGCCTGGCAGTGCCAGCCAGGAGGGGATGGAGAACACAGAGCCAGGCTCTTCACTGGGGGCCTGGTGGGAGACAAAAGCCAATGGGTGGGAGGGGAAAGAGGGGAGATCAGCCAGGAGAGGAGGAGATGAAATGAGTCAGGCTGGTTTCAGGATTTCCTCAACACCAAGAGCAGCCTGACCTCCCTTCTCCTTCTACCACTGAGAGCTTTGCAAATCAGGAATTGTTGGAGCTGTTTTGCCCCCACTCCAGGATGAGCATCCTGGTATAAGAACTTAATTGTGTTCTATCTATCACAGAAACACATTTGTCTAAAATTAATTCCAGTATGGAAATCACTTGTGGATGGTGGAATCATCAGGTGCTGCTGGGACGTTGCACATGGCTCAGGGAAGAGCTTGATTGTTATTGTGTCTTGTTCAACTGTGGTGTGTTGGCCATGAAGAGAAACTTCCTGTGCCTCTGAGTCTCACCACTTCTTGACCCCCAAAGAACACAAACCTGATGAGTTGTGGTTCCCACTCCAGTGGTGGCACTTGCACCTCCCTCCATCCCCAGAGCAGAGCTCCCTTGTCCCAGAAAGTCCCTGGCAATGCAGGGATGAAGGAAACAGGACAGGCTGTGGGGATCAGGGGCAGGGCATGGCCAGGGATTTGGGGTGGTTGTGAGCCCAGGGCAGGACCCGACCCTTGTCCTTAGTGAACCTCATCCAACTGTCCTGGGCCCATGGCTCCAGCCTGTCCAGATCCCTCTGCAGAGCTTCCTGCCCTCCAGCACAGCCACACTCCCACCCAGCTTGGGCTCAACAGGGCCAATCTTGTTCAGATGTTTTAACAAATGTTTATGAGCATTTGTCACAGAATTCAGAGTGTGATGGATTGTCAGCCATGAAGGATCTTGATTTTCATATCTATTCAAACTGCATGAGGAGGTACTTGGGGTCAGTGTCAATTGGAGATTGCTATTAACAGGGGAAAAAAAAACACTAAACAGGACCTAAAAAATGTTTTCTCGCTGTCTTTTTAAATAGAACATATTCAGTTGAGTGCACTTCTGAATTCTCTCTTATTAACCACACAAGATTTGGAAACTGAAATCAGATTATTCCCAGAGGCTTGGCTTGTTAAGCTGTTCTGAATGTTAATGAGCCCTGGGAGACTGAATTCCTGCACTGAAGAGCTGAAGGCTGAACAAGCCTTTGGAGCAGTACTTGGATTCAGTGTCAATTGGAGATTGCACATATCAATTAATTAACAGTTAAAAAAAAAAACAGGACCTAAAAAATATCTTTTGGCACTATCTTTTTGAATATATTGCATTCAATTTGGATATACTACTGAGATCTGTCTCATCAACCACACAAGATTTGAAAATTAAAATCAAATTATTCCCAGAGGCTTGGCTTGTTAAGGTGTTCTGAATGTTAATGAGCCCTGGGACACTGAATTCCTGCACTGAAGAGCTGAAGGCTGAACAAGCCTCTGGAGCAGGAAAATTCAGCAGCAGCCTCCAAGGTGCTGAGGATGTCAGCAGCCCCCACTGAGGCCATCCCTGCCCAGAGACCGTGGGGGAATGGGCAGACAAGGAGAGCGTCCCTGGGGCTGGGGCAGCACAACTCAGAGGCACCAGCGGCTCCAGCTGGGCAATGGAGTGTGGGATGTGGCTGGGAAAGCCCTGCCTGGGCTGGGCCAAGCAGGACAGACAAGCCCTGCCTCCCATCACCCAAAAAACTCCACAAGGAGACATTTACATGGAATTACAATTGTTCGTGTCCTCTGAGTTGGATGCACTGGAGAAATACCAACAGGAGATTCTCAGGAGCTCAAAAGAACTAAACAGCCTTTACTGGCAACTTTAGAAAATCAGAGAAACTTTGGCAAAAGGTTTAATATGACATTCAATCAACAAGAAACACTCCTCATAACATTGACTTGGCCCATTCAACTGGACAAACTCTAAGCCTGTTCAATTTTAAGTTAATCAAAATTTGCAAGAAGAGGGAAATAGAAAGAGAGAAAGACATAAAAAGATATACAGAAGCACACACACAGCTACCAACTCCTGGATTCCAGCACTGTTCAGATGGAAATTCCAAGAGGAGGCAGGGCCAAGATGTGTGCTTGCCTTGTGGTCAGCCTTCAATACCCCTTGGTCTCCCTGGGCCCTTCCCCCAGGTGGGACTTGGGCTCATTTGGTCCCTCAGGAGCTGGGCTGGGGCTGCAGAGGTGGCTGTGGAGCATTGCCTGTGCTGTGCCAGGGACTGGCAGCCACTGCTGGGCTGGGATAGAGGCTCTGGGGGGATTGGGGTTCCAGGGCAGGGCAGGGCTGGGCTTACAGGGCAGGGCAGGGCTGGACCTGCCCCTTCCTCCCCCACACACAAAATGTTTCCAGCCCACAATCTCCTCCAGTCTGTCACAACAGGCAATATTGGAGGTGAAATCCCAGTTCTGGCCATGGGCACCTGGCTGAGAAGGACAGTTCTTTTCCATAGGAAGGAAAGCACAGAGCCCCAGTGTTTGGAAGGCAGGTGAGAGCCTCACTAGGCCAAGGCCAGCCAGACTTGTCAGGAACGGCAGATTTTGTCTGGTAGCAGTCCTTGGATATAGGAAATTTTGGAGGTAGAAACCCAATCTCATCCATGGACGTCCGGAGCAGCAGAACAGTTCCTTCCCATAGGAAGGAGAACACGGAGCCTTCCCCAGTGTTTTGGGGACAGATGAGAGGTGACCATTGTGAAACCATTGCCAGCCAGACTTGTCCTGGGAATATTCCTATGGGAACAATCTCTGGAAAAAAGTAAATTTGGAGGTGAAATTCCAATTTTGGCCATGGCTCCCTGGAGAAGGACAGTTCTTTTCCATCAGAAGGAAAGCATGGAGCCCCAGTGTTTCAGCAGCAGATGAGAAGAGACCCTCAACATACCAAGGTCAGCTGGACCAGTCAGGTGGCTCCTGAGAGGCCAAAGCTGCCGGGCCTGTTCCATGTTCTCTTGGTTTTGTGGGGCCCCACAGTGTCACAATGGTCCCTTGGTCTCACAGGGCCCCACAGTGTCAAAATGGTCCCTTGGTCTCACAGGGCCCCACAGTGTCACAATGGTCCCTTGGTGTCCATGAGGCCCCACAGTGTCACAATGGTCCCTTGGTCTCACAGACCCCCAAAGTGTCACAATGGTCCCTTGGTCTCACAGGGCCCCACAGTGTCACAATGGTCCCTTGGTTCCATGGCCCTGTGCTGCTGCATTCCCCCCTCCCCTTCTCAGGCCGCCCTGCCAGCTGAGAAATGCTCCTTGGGGCTCGGCCTTGGCCAACAGCCCCTGGGCTCAGCTCCTCTGCAGCTCATCACAAACACTGTCTGCTCCAGGCACTGCTGCTGCCCAACCAGCTCCTGGTTTCTGTAGGAGCAGCCCTGGGAACTGTTTTTGTTCCCTCAGAGGCACAACATCCCTGTTCTCACACTGCCAAAGAAAGCTGTTGGTGCCAAGTGCGGCCAGGATGAGCCATTGCTGGCACTGAAGCCCCTCTCTTGGGGCCCTGCAAACAGCGCTCCAAAAGGAGCCCTTGGAGCTCTCCTGGGCCAGCCACTCCCTCTGAGTGGGGCCTCTCCCAGCCGGGAACTCTCCCGTTTGCTGCACTCGGGGATCCCCAACAACGACGGAGCCTGGGCCGATCCCCCCACTCCTCCAGGCTCAGCCCTTCACCTGCTGGGGAGATGCCAAAGGATCCACAGGGAGCATTCCCTGCCCTCAGGGGAATTTCTCCCAGGTGCCTTGCACTGACTCTTGGTGTCTGTGTGCACACAGGAGTGCCTGTGCTGGGGAAATGTGGCAGAAATGCTGCTCTCTGAGGGGCTTGAGTGCCCTGGATAGCTGAGTCAGTCAGATATCCAGATATCAGTAAGTAAGGTTAAATCACAAGGTCTAAGCCGAGTTAAATGCTGCTAAGAGTTGTTCTTTTGCTAAGTTGTTACGTTTAATTTATCAGCTAAGTTGAATATTGTTAAGTGTTATTCCTCTGTTAAATTGCTAAGTCATAGGTTATAAGTTAGGTTAAATACTGTTAGCTCCTGTATTTGGCTAAATTGTGAAATTTAAGGTATCCCTTAAGGTTAAGGTGTGACTTAAGTGCTGTTAAGTTTGAGCTGTGTTAAGCTTTTAGGCCATATTCCTTTTATCCTTGCCCTCACTGTCCTTGTGTCACAAACACAGGGACAGTTCTCGGCTCATTTCTGGTTTGATTGCCTGGATTTGGTTTGGTTTTCTTGTTGCTTTGTTTCCTTGGTGTGCCTGAAGTGTCCACTCAGGAGCAGAGTGACTCTTGCCAAGGAACTTTGTGCTGCTGTCCCTTAATATTAAATCTGTTTTTTGCTGATCCCTTGCTGGGGATTTTTCAGCGCTCTCAAGGCCTCGTTCGTAACAGGGTGAAGGAGCCCTGGCCCAGGCTCTGGCCCTGGGGGACACGGGGACGCTGCCGGGGGGTCCCTGTCCCCCTGTGCCACCCCCAGGGCCCCGGCCCCCCGTCCCCGTGTCAGGCTCTGGGGTCGATCTCGTGGAACATCCTCTGGGGGAGGCTGCGGGGCCGGGGGCGGGGGGACCCGGGGGGGACAGGGGACCCCGCTGTGCATGAGCAGGGTTGGACTGCTCTGGGGGGAACTGTGAGGGGGGCCGGGGCAGAGTGACCTCCCCAGTGACCTCACACTGCCCCTGTGATGTCACACAGCCCCTGTGATGTCACACTGCCCCTGTGATGTCACACAGTCCCTGTGATGTCACACAGCCATCTGTCATGTCACACTGCCCCTGTGATGTCACACAGCTCCTGCGATATCACAGAGCCAACTCTGGGATGTCACCCTGGAACGTCATGCAGATGCACTGTGACGTCACAGAAGACTCTGTGATGTCAGAAAGCCAGCATGTGATGTCAGAATCTTTTCTGTGATGTCACAGCCTGCTCTGTGATGTTACACAGCCACCCAGTGATGACACAACCCACTCTCTCATGTCACAGAGACACCCTCTATGATGGCAGGATCTGCTCTATGGCCTCACACCCTACTCTGTGATGTCACAGCCCAACCTGTGACCTCACACAGCCCACTCTGTGCTGTCACACAGCCCCTTGCTGACATCACAGCTGCTCTCTGCCTCTATGACACAGCCACAGAGGTGCTGCTGTGACACAGCCCCCTCTGGGACATGCCACAGCCCCTGCCAGTGCTGAGCCCCTGTGAGCTCTGTCTGTGCCCTGCTGGTGTCCCTGAGGGGCCCTGGCAGTGCCCCAGCCCTGCTGGGCTGTGCACAGGAGCTGCTCCTGGCCAGAGCTGTCTCTCTGCAGCGCTGCCCTTGCCAGGAGCTGCCTCTGGGCCAGGAGCCCGGCCCAGCTCAGCAGCACAGACACAGCACAGGGACTTTAATGGCCCTCTGGGGCTTTGGTGCTCTTTGCATCAGACTCAGTCCCTCAGAGTGTGCTCAAAGAACTTCTTAAGAATTTAAAAAGAAATTAAAAAACACTTAAGTTTTCTTGAAGGGTTAATGGGTCCCATTGAAGGATAGGACTAACAAAGTGCCCCCAGGTTCCAGTTATAGAACACTGGAGGCAGTGATGGCAGGTGGGGACAAGCAAGGGAAAGGTGTCTCTGGTGCTGAGCAAAACTGCTCCTCTGTCCCTGCAGGCTGTCGGCATCCCCCGGCTGCCCCACCTGGCTGGGCCCTTCCTTTGCTGACAGCTCTGCCTCCTGCCTGCCTCTGCCTGCCCACACAAAGCCTTGGGCTGCTCCAGGCTCCTTCTGGAGGACGTGCGGCACCACAGCCCTGCCCTGGCAGGGAAATTCCTTTCTCCTGGTGTTTAGTCTGGGCCTCTCCAGCTGCCCTTGGTGCCATTGTTTCCTTCTCGTGCTTATATCCTCTATGATGAAAAGCTCCAGCCTCTCTGAAACCACCCTTCCATCCCTCCCAGGCTATTCCTGTTCTGTCCTCAGTCTCCACACCACTGAGCCCAGAGCCTGCAGACTCTCCCTGCTGCTTATGTGATGAGGCCTCCAAACCCCATCTTGGAGATTTTGTGTTTTGTCCAAGATTAGTGAAAATGGAAAAATATTGGTTAAAGGTATTTTCTTCAAATTTTGTAGTGACAGAACAAGGGTCAATATCTCTAAACTGAATGAGTGTGGATTTGCATTTGTTAGAAGGAGGAAATATTTTACAGTTATGAGAAAGCCACAAAAGTGCAAGTGTATTTCCAGAGAAGTAGATGCCACGTCCCAGGGATACTCCAAGATCAGGAGCTTTGTGCAGCCTGACCCAGTGGAACCCTCTCATCCCCAGGGACAGAATTCCTGTCGTGTGGGTTCTCTGATGTGCTGGGGGCCCTCACAACGCTTCTGGCCAGAATGCCTGCTGAGGGCAGCCAGGCTGCTGCAGGGGCAGTGACCTCACAGCCATCCCATGGCAGCCCTGTCCCCTGGGCCTGGCTCTCCCCTTTCCTCTGCCCCTGCCTTGGCTCTGCTGGCATGAAGAGTTTTGTCATTAATATCTTGTCCCCGAGGTGCTGGGGCCAATGGCTTCCCAGTCAGGCTCCTGGAGCAGAAGTGGCTTTTCAGAGCCCAGGCAGGAATGAGCCCTGAGGCAGCAGCTCTGCAGTGGTGGCCACCAGGCCGGGCTGCCAAGGGAGGCTTCTGGCCATGGCCTGCAAGCAGCTGCTGCTGCCAAGGTGCCTTTGGTGCCTCAGGCTCTCCCTGGCACAGCTCCCAGCACGGCACTCTGCCCTTGTGCCCGAGGCCTTCCCTGTGCTGGGGCTGGCCTGGGGCTTTTCCTGCAGCGGGACCTGCCCTGCTCATGGCACAGGAAAGGCAGTTCCTGCTGGGGCAGGAGGCTCTGCCTGCAATGGGCTCCAACAGCTCCAGGAAGGCCCTGTTGACTTCAAAATTGCTTCCTAGGGCATGATATTCTACTAATTGTTATAGCTCCTATACTGTGGCGTAAAAGACTGTGGTTAAGTTCTTTCTTCTAATCATGATCATAATCAATCAGAGCCATATTTATACTACTTTATCTGGTATTCCATCATTAATCCAGTGGGACAAATTGTGTTAAAGGTCAATTCCACCTGTCCAATCCTTTACACCTTTGACAAAGTCTGGGGCTGGGGACTGGATCCAGGCACTCCCAGTCTCCTCTCTTAGAAGGAATTTTAGAAGTCGAGGGGCCCTGCAGGGGTTTGAGGATCCATGGTGCTGGGTGTCATTTCTCCACCTCATGTCTCAGCAGGAGTTTCTCTAATAAAGAAACAAAGCTTTTGCCTGAAGCTCCCACTGTGCCCATGACAGGAACCCCTGTGAGTGTCTGGGACATCCCGGCTCTTTGGCAGCCTGGGCACTCCTGGGATGTCACCGTGGAGCCCCCGTGAGTGCCTGTGACAGATCAGTGCCTTTGCAGCCCAAGGTGCCCTGGGATGTCACCATGGAATGGCTGTGACTGCCTCTGACCACAGGGCTCTTTAGCATCCCCAGAAAGCCCTGGGAGGTCTCCATGGAGCCCCTGTCTCTGCCTGTGACATTCCAAGGGATAAATAAAACTGTTTACAGGGAAAACTAAAACACAACTCACTGGGTCTGCCTGGCCACAATTTCCCCTTCCGGGAAAGGACACCCTTCTCAGGAAGAGAGAGAGAGAGTCCCTTTCCTGCCCCTGGCAATGACCTGAGGTGGGAGTGAATGTAATGACACAGCCATGGTCAGACCCTCAGGTTTTTCAATGCCATATTAGGTCATTGGGAGGAGCAGGAAAAGGAACAAGTGTCTTCCCAGCATGGATCACAGGGAACATGGATCACCAGGGCTCTTCCCAACATGGGACATCCAATGGGGGATGAAGCTGGAGCAGTGAACGAAGCTCCTCCTAAAATTGGGGCATTTGCAGGGCTTCTCTTACTGGTGACTTCGTTGGTGTCTGGTCAAGTTAGAGCTGCAAGTGAAGCTCTTCCCACACTGGAGACACTGGTAGGGCCTCTCCCCAGTGTGGATGCGCTGGTGGGTGATGAGGGTGGAGTTGTGCTTGAAGCTCTTCCCGCAATCAGGGCAGAGAAAGGGCCTCTCATCCGTGTGAATCCGCTGGTGTTGGAGGAGATGGAAGCTGGTCTGAAACCTCTTCCCACAATTGGGACACTTGTAGGGCCTCTCCCCAGTGTGGATGCGCTGGTGCCTGATGAGGAGGGATTTGTGCTTGAAGCCCTTCCCACAGTCAGGGCAGCGGAAGGGCCTCTCCTCTGAGTGAATTCGCTCATGCAGGAGGAGACTGGAGCTGGTCTGAAACCTCTTCTGACACTGGGGACACGTGTAGGGCCTCTCTCCAGTGTGGATGCGTAGGTGGGCCACAAGGGCGGAGCTGCAGCTGAAGCCCTTCCCACACTCCCCACACTCATAGGGCCATTCCCCAGTGTGGATCATCTGGTGGCGAATCAGGTGGTTGCTCTTGCTGAAGTTCTTCCCACACTCTGAGCACTTGTGGGGCTTCTCCCCATCATGAAGCTGCTCATGAGGCACCAGCTCTGAGCTCTGGCTGAAGCTCTGTCCACCTTCCTGGCTCAGGGTGGGTCTTTCCTCCTCAGAGCACCCTGGGCTGGGTTTGGAGACCCTCCTCCTGCGGGATGTCTGGGGATTTTCCTCCCCCTTGGATTCCTGTGCCATGGAGCCGCTCAAAACAGCCTCTTCCATGAGGTTTTGCTGCTGGCATTTGTCCTCCATGGCCTCCATCCTCAGCTCCCTGTCTGGGGGAGGAAGGACAAGGAGAGGATGGGATTTGCCTCCATGCCAGGGGGAAGGGGAAGGAGATCCCTCCAGTGCATCCCCAGCAGGACAGGGTTGGCAGCAGGGCTGTCCTGCAGCCGGGGGCTGTGCTGGGCTGGGAGATGGAGCAGGAGAGAGGGGGAAAGGGGATCTGACTTCCTGATCACCTGCCTGAGTATCCCAGGGCTCCTTCCTGTTTCTCACAGCCTCTTCCTCCATCCAATCAAGGTTTGGAAATGGGAAATACTCTTTCGGGAACCAAACAAATGGTGCACACATTGTCTTTTGTACTGGATTGAAGGGAAACCTGGGGGTTACTCTAAGTCAGACTTGCAATTTAATAAGAAAATTTAGATCAAGGCAATGATACAGAAACACTGCCTTAAACTGGCAGAGTCAGGATATAACCTGACACCCTGTTGCTCAGGGTGGTGGCAGCAGTCCCATTAAATGGTGGCTGCAGTCCTGTTGGAGAGATGAACGTGATTCTGTTGAAGCAGTGATCCTGTAGAAGGCTCTGGTCTTCCTCTGAAGGTCCAGTGGTGGTTCTGGAGCTCTTGTCCTCTGGGAATCCAGCAGGCAAGCTGCTCCCTCGTGTTGCAAGGCTCAGCTTATATCCAGGTAGGAATGCTTGGATCCTCCCCCTGGGCGGAGCATCCCAACAATGGGATGATGGAATTTGATCAGTCCTGCAGTGACACTCAATGGCCCATTCCCAGCAGATATCTCCCCTGGAGGGCGTTATCAGGGCTGAGTCATGGAAGAGATAAAGAACACTGCCCCGCCTGTTTAGAGCAGTTGATGAAGATGGGGATTGAAAACATGCATTTGGTTCCATCTTACATTGCAACCTGAAACAGTGGGGTAATCCCTGCTCAGGGGGTGAACACCACCCCCCTTACCCAAACTGGCTCAGGTGTAAAACCCCCACCCCGGGAAGGCCACACACACAGGGGACAATGTCACACTTGCCCTGCCCCAGGGGAGGTCTCTGTCCCTGTCACTCCCTTGCTGTTCCCCCTGTTTTCTTTTTCTTTCCATCTCTCTCTCTACCTCACATTTAATGTTTAATAAAATCCACTTTGGATTTGGTCTCGTTAGCACCTTAATTGCGGCAGAGGAATCTCTCTAACAATTTTATTAACCAGATTGTGACATTATTTTGGCAGAGTGAGTTAGGGCACTGTTGTCTGACCCCTGGGGTGACTTCATGATGCTCAGAACCCCATCGGTCCGTTTAGCCCAGAAATGAGTTCTGCACCTTTAAGGCTGGTTCTGAGAGCAAAGGGGAGAGGAAGCAGCAGTTTGTTTTCAGACACTGAACTCACTCCTCCACATTCCTGCTCCTGGATTGACAGGATGGACAGACAGACAGCAGGACAGAGCTCTCCTTTGCTTTTAGTTATTTTTTAGCTCGCTGAGGCAGAGGTGTTCCCCCAACTGTGTTTTTTCTTTTTCTTTGGAGCTATTTAAACCTGCGCTAAACTGAACACCCAGAACACCACGGGCAGCTCACACCTGTGGCCCAGCGGGCCAGGCCTGGGCCACAGCATTTCCAGTGCTTGACGGACTGATAAGAGACTGATAAGACACTGAGTGAGCCCAGCTACAGCCAAGGGAGGGATTTTCAGAGTTTGTCATTTATTTTGGACCAGCAGGAGGTTTTATTGCTTAATATTGTTCAAATTTTGTGATGGTGAATGCTTTGCCTGTTAAATAAAGTTTTTTCTACTTTTCTCCAAGGATATATTTTCCCAATCTGGCTGCGGGTGGGGCTGCTGAATCTGCATTCCAGAGGAAACTCCTTTTGGAGGTTTTCAACCAAATTTGCCCTAAACCAGGAGAGGGTCGTGGAGAGAAGGGGGAACCCCAAGTGGCTGGATTGAGGGGAGGCTGGAGAGCAGGACCCAGGGACTCCAAAACCCCCCAGAATCCCTAAGCAGGACCCTGGAGAGGGGGGATCCCCAGGACCCATGGGATCCCCAGCAGCCCTGAGATGGGGGACCACCAGAACCTGACAGGGATGAGACTGGAAATGGGAAACTGCTGGTGGGTTTTTTTTATACACTTTTGATTTTTGGAGGTTTTTATGGACAGCAGGTGACTTCTGGATATGGATTTGGTTGGGAGGAATCCCCAACCCAAGGCATTCACAGCTTGTTTTTCCCCAAACCAGGATTTTCCCCAAACCATCCTGCAGTGACATCCCCCCTGTCCTGCTCTGGGTGAGCTCAGTCCCAAACCTGACCCTGATCCTGGTCTCAATCTCACTCCACGTTTAGACACACGCACAGTTCTGTATTAAATCACATCCCGGTGCCAGACTTGTCTAGCCCCAGAACCAATCCCAACCCCAGCCCTAAAGCCAATCCCATGTCTAGCCTTAACCCCAATTCCAGCTCGAATCCAAATCTCAGCCCCAACTCCAACCCCAGCCCCAATTCCAGCCCCTTCCTAAACCCTCAGCCCCAAACCAAATCCCAGGTTCAGCCCTTCTGGGGGTTTGGGGGTGTCTCTGTCCCTCTGAGCCCGATGATGTTTGGGTGGGGTCACAGCAGGGCTGAGAGGGACAGAGACCCCCCCCGGCCTCCCCAGGGTGAGATGATCGGAGAGCCCCCCCAGCCCCGAGCAGCCTCAGCGGTGAGAGGACACAGAGCCCCTGGTCCCCAGCACTGCACAGGCTTTGCCTGAGCCAGAGGGATGGAGAGACCCCCCGAGCATCCCCCAGGGCGAGGGGACAGAGACCCCCGAGCATCCCCTGGGCTGAGAGGGACAGAGACTGCCCCGAGCACCCCCTGGCACAGGGGTGAGAGGGAGGGAGACCCCCGCAGGCATTCCCTGGGGTGAGAATGATGGAGACCCCCTGTGGAATGGCCTGGGGTGACAGGGACAGGGACATCCCTGGGAAATGGCCTGGGGTGACAGGGACAGGGACAACCCTCCCAAGCCCCTTTCAAGCATCCCCCAGGGCCAGAGGCTCAGAGACCCCTTGAGCATCCTCTGGGCACTGGACAAAAAAAACTTGGCAGAAATCAAACTTAACTCTGCATAAATCACTTGATGAATATTTGATTTCCCACAAGTCACATGTGATGAAAACACAAACAAATCTCAAACGGAATAAACTGACATTAGAAGCAATTCTGTGGCATTCCAAGTTTTATTGGTTCCTGCACCGTTCCAGCTCAGGTGCTGGCACATTCTGATAAAAGAAATGTGGAAATTCAGCCGAATGAAGATTTTGAAAATCAAGGTAAAGCTCTGTGTAGCTGTCACAAAGGTGACAGGGTCAAAGAGAAAAATCATGCTTATATTTGGCAAAGCCCCTGAGCCTGTGTAAGAGAAAAGGGTGAGACAGCAAGGGAGTGACAGGGACAGAGACCTCCCCTGGGGCAGGGCAAGTGTGACATTGTCCCTGTGTGTGTGGCCTTCCGGGGTGGGGGTTTACACCTGAGCCAGTTTGGGTAAGGGGGTGGGTTCACCCCCTGAGCAGGGATTTACCCCACTGTTTTCAGGTTGCAATGTAAGATGGAACCAAATGCATGTTTTCAATCCCCATCTTCATCAACTGCTCTAAACAGGCGGGGCAGTGTTCTTTATCTCTTCCATGACTCAGCCCTGATAACGCCCTCCAGGGGAGATATCTGCTGGGAATGGGCCATTGAGTGTCACTGCAGGACTGATCAAATTCCATCATCCCATTGTGGGATGCTCCGCCCAGGGGGAGGATCCAAGCATTCCTACCTGGATATAAGCTGAGGCTGGCAACACCAGGAGCAGCTTGCCTGCTGGATTTCCAAAGGACAAGAGCACCAGAACCATCACTGGACCTTCAGAGGAAGACCAGACCCTTCTACAGGATCACTGCTTTGACAGAATCACGTTCATCTCTCCAACAGGACTGCAGCCACCATTTAATGGGACTGCTGCCACCACCCTGACCAGCAGGGTGTCAGGTTATATCCTGACTCTGTCAGTTTAAGGCAGTGTTTCTGTGTCATTGCCTTGATCTTCATTTTCTTACTAAATTGTAATTCTGACTTAGAGTCTCCCCCAGGTTTGCCTTCAAACCAGTACAAAGCTCAATGTACTCATTCCTTGTTTTCCTCCCAAGACAGAATTTCCCATCCCCAAAACTGTGCCAGATGGAGGATGTGACTGTGAGGAAGATAAAGATGTCCCGGGACACCCAGGCAGGTGAGGAGGAAGTCAGTGCTCCTTTCCCCCTCTCTCCTGCTCCATCTCCCAGCCCAGCACGGCCCCTGGCTGCAGGACAACCCTGCTGCCAACGCCGTCCTGCTGGGGATGCACTGGGGGATCTCTCTCCTCCCTCTGGCACAGAGCAAATCCCATCCTCTCCTTGTCCTTCCTCCCCCAGACAAGGAGCTGAGGATGGAGACCATGGAGGACAAATCTCCTTCGCAGAACTTCATGGAAGAGGCCATTTTGAATGGCTCCATGACACAGGAATCCAACAGGGAGGAAAATGCCCAGACATCCACAGGAGGAGGGCTCCAAACCAATCCAGGGTGCTCTGAGTGGGAAAGACCCACCCTGAGCCAGGAAGGTGGACAGAGCTTCAGCCAGAGCTCGGAGCTGGTGGCCCCAGAGCAGCTTCATGATGGGGAGAAGCCCTACAAGTGCTCAGAGTGTGGGAAGAGTTTCAGGCAGAGCAGCACCCTGATCCGCCACCAGATGATCCACACCGGGGAATGGGCCTACGAGTGTGAGGAGTGTGGGAAGGGCTTCAGCTGCAGCTCCGCCCTCGTCATCCACCAACGCATCCACACTGGGGAGAGGCCCTACGAGTGTCCCCAGTGTGGGAAGAGGTTTCAGACCAGCTCCGATCTCCTCAAGCACCAGCGGATTCACACAGATGAGAGGCCCTTCCGCTGCCCTGACTGTGGGATGGGCTTCAAGCGCAACTCCCACCTCGTCACCCACCGGCGCATCCACACTGGGGAGAGGCCCTACGAGTGTCCCAATTGTCAGAAGAGATTTCACGCCAGCTTCCATCTCCTCCAACACCAGCGGATTCACACCGATGAGAGGCCCTTCCTCTGCCCAGACTGTGGGAAGGGCTTTAAGCACAACTTCACCCTCATCACCCACCAGCGCATCCACACTGGGGAGAGGCCCTATGAGTGTCCCCAGTGTGGGAAGAGCTTCACTTGCAGCTCTAACTTGACCAGACACCAACGGAGTCACCAGTAAGAGAAGCCCTGCAAATGCCCCAATTTCAGGAGGAGCTTCGTTCACTGCTCCAGCTTCATCCCCCATTGGATGTCCCATGTTAGGAAGAGCCCTGGTGATCCATGTTCCTCATGATCCATGCTGGGAAGATACCTGGTCTTTTTCCTGCCCCTGCCAATGACCTGATGTGGGATGGAAGAACATGAGGGTCTGGCTGTGGCCCTGTCATAATATTCACTCCCACCTCAGGTCATTGCCAGGGGCAGGAAAGGTACTCTCTCTCTCTCTCTCCCTGAGGAGAAGGGTGTTCTTTCCAGGCAGGGGAAATTGTGGCCGGGAAGAGACAGTCAGTTGTGTTTTAGTTTTCCCTGTAAACAGTTTTTTTTATCCCTTCTGTTATCAATACTGTTTCTGTTCCGTTTTTTCTTTATCTTGTTGCTGTTCCCAATAAATTGTTCTTATCCCAGCCCGCGATCTTTGCCTTTTGTGCTTTCCATGGGAGGCGGGAGGGCAGCGAGGGCAGCGCGGTTTTAGCGGGAGCAGGAAATTGGGGAATCCCATTCCTGAACCCCGGCCCGTGGAAACCGAGCATCCCAGCTGGTGCCAGCCCTGGTGGCCATGGCAACAGCCTTGGGAGCGGGTCCCTGGCTGGGGCTGTGGGAACCTCTTCCCTCTGGAGCCCAGGGACAGGAGTGGAGGGAACGGGCAGCTGAGTCGGGGCAGGCTCAGGTTGGATGTCAGGAAAAGGTTTTTGCCCAGAGGCTTGGGGCCCTGCCCAGGCTCCCCAGGAAGGCTCCCAGCTCCAGGCTCTCGGAGCTCCAGCAGCGTATGGACAGTGCTGCCAGGCCCAGGCTGGCATTGTTGGGGTGTCCTGTGCAGGGCCAGCAGTTGGACTCCAGGATCCTGATGGGTCCCTCCCAGCTCAGCCAATTCTGTGGTTCTGGGATCCCATGAGCCTGGGGATGGGGCTGCCAATGGTTTGCCATGGCAACGGGCTCTGGCTGCAGGCCTGAGCTGGTGTCCATGGCAACCACCCCTGGCATGGGGTCTCCATGGAGCTGCCAAGGGGCTGAGCATAGCAACAGGGGGCCTGGTGATGGTTGCCATGGAAACTGACCATAGCAACAGGGTCCTGGTGATGTTTTCCTGCTCAGGATCAGATTTGTCACAGGCCCTCACAGGGGTCCATGGGGACTTTCCAAGAGTCTCCAGGCTGTTCCAGAGCTGGAATGTCAAAGGCAGAGAGACAGGGGCTCCATGGAGACCTCCGGGGCTTTCTGGGGATGCTAAAAGCCCTGTGGTCAGAGGCAGTCACAGCCATTCCATGGTGACATCCCAGAGGACCTTGGGCTGCAAAGGCACCGATCTGTCACAGGCACTCACGGGGGCTCCACGGTGACATCCCAGGAGTCCCCAGGCTGCCAAAGAGCCGGGATGTCCCAGACACTCACAGGGGTTCCTGTCATGGGCACAGTGGGAGCATCACGGAAACTTTACTGGAGAAGCTCCTGTTGGGTCACAAGGTGCAGGAAGGATCCCCAATAGCCCCCACAGATCCCCAAATGTCACCGTTGAGTCAGAGATGACACAGACTCAGATCAGAAGGCTAAGGGCTAAAAGCCACCTGTTTTTTCATACCTCTCTTATATCTTGGTTTGCTACATGTGGACCTCAGGGCCATTTAATCAACATATTTCACATGATTGGCCAATAAGACAACACCCTTCAGTAAACAACTTTATGGAAAAGAGTCAACTTATTACAAACATTTTCAGGGCACAGTTATTGATGTTTGTTTTACGTTGGGCCTTTCTGGGGACTCCCTGGATGGGGGAAACCCTCCTGTAGCAGTTCTGTGCCAGGGAAAAGGAGATGCACAGGACTTTTTCAGTCTTCAGCTTCTTGTTTATTGTTATCTTATTTAAAGTTTTGCATTGCTGTCTACACCAGGGCCAGTGCGCTGGAAAAGCACTGCAAAATGGCCCAAAAATGTACGGTTTCAAGGTCTTTTAAAGTTTTCTCATCCAATCAACTCTTAAAACGTACGTATTTTACTTATCTACCAGTAACTCATCCCTTGACTGTCCGCATAACCTCTGCACTGTGCTTTCCTTGACCAATCACCCCATGCCACCAACACTGCAGAACATGGAGTAGATGAAGAAGACAGGGACTACATCCAAATTCCACATGTTGCTTCCTATCTACACCACACTAAAAATCCCAAAACCTAAATTTCTCACCGATGGACATACTATACTACTCTCTATTATCTATTTCACACTTTGGTAAATTCTAATCTGTCTCAAAGTCCTGGAAGTCCTCCCATGGGCGAAGGTAAAGGCAGGGTTTCTCTGGGGGTCAGGACCCCTCAGAGCAGACAGAGAA